>JAGGAP010000205.1:0-51704 GCA_017657235.1 Termitomyces sp. T73sscA | reverse complement strand
TCTTTAAACAAAGGAAAGTGCCTTTTTCTGTTGGAAATTTGCACATTGGAAATGGCATGACACACTTCTTTTACACTCTTTCCCACAGAAACATTTTCTGGTACCAGCAGTGAAATGAATGAGGGTGCTCTTTGTTCTACTCTCTATATATACGTCGTATGTAGACAATGGTATCAGTGGCCAGGGCCAGGCACAAAGGAGTGTGACGATGGTCGAGGGAGTGTGATGTGGTGTTTGATTGATCGAGGGTCGATGCCCAACATTTTGTTGCGCTAGAACTCAATTGTGCATACATCGATAGTACTTTTTCACTCGCACGCCCACCTTTTCCTATTGTTTTACTGTATTGTTCACTCTTTTACTACAACGATTTTTTTGATTGACTTATAATACATACAGTAGATGTTACAATCAATTACAACACATCAGTAAACATGTCAACGGCCGTGAAATTCGTGTGCCAATAGTGTAGATACAAAGGTCAAGACTCTCGTTCGTTTCCTTCTAAGTTTCTCTCCTTCACCTCTCCCACCGACCACTTGCTATCCACCTTCGCCTGCATCGGCACATCAGCCATTAAAAAAGAGGAAATCAGTCCTGCACCTGCAATGCCAACAAGAACAAGCCACAATACACGAAGTGCTTCCGCAAAGGCTGTCCGAACCTCTGAACGAAGGGGTTCTGCCATTGCTGCAATGTGAGGAATTGCAGAATACGCTATTGAGATACCAGCCTGTGGAAGACTCTTTACAAATTCGATCGGTAATCTTTTATTCAACTCATTCTGCAAGATTGTACCCCCGACTGTTATTCCCCAGACACCCGCAAAAGACCTGCAAAATGCAAAGAAAGCCAAGGCATGTGCGTTTCGAGAAACAGGAAGGGGTGCGAGAACGGGAACTGGAAAACGTGGCATGTCAAGTTATCACGTAGAATCGATAATTACGAGTAACTCACAATAACCAACAGAATAAATTACACCAGCACCTATGCCAATGAGAGATGGCAGGCCAATGCTCTTGGTGAATCCAGTATCTTTGTGGATAGTAGCTAACGCACAAGCACCAGTAATAATGATGATCCAACCGAGATATGCCTGAATGCGATACTTCCCTGTCTTAGTGACACTAATACCGGTTATAATCGAGGCTGGACCAAATGTCATGGTCAGACCAAAGGAATCGATGCCTGATTGACTCGGAGACGCCCCCTTACATGCCTGGTAGTAGGTGGGCATATAATCTTTTCATGTAAGTTCAGTCAAGCTACGGAAGCAGCAAAGCTAACGTCTACTCACAAATGACGGCAAGCAGGACAGTAGGGCACAGAAATGTTTGCAAATACCTGCAGACAATCAGGAGATGCAATCTTACTTGGCAAGGAGATCGTCTACCCGCTGAAGCTAGTTCGGTTGAAGAGGATTTCGAACGGAACCTATAGTTGTCGGTTCAGCCGGACGCTACACACACACACACACACACAAGTAGACATACAATAGGATTTCTCGCGTAACGAGCCTCATATATCAAGAAAATCACGATGCCTAAAAGCCCGAAGACAAGTGGAGCTAGAACGCGGGGGCTCGACCACGAGTAGAAAGCTCCTCCCCAAGTAAGCCCAATGACGACACTCGTTGTACTCGCGGTAATCAGTAGGTTTCCTCTGCAATGATACTGATGTCATTTTTGAAGGGAAAATAAGAGATAAGGAGACATACATCCAGTCCATCTTCGATAATTTTTCTCTCATGGTACCCGGGGGGGTCGGTAATTTGAGGAGCAATAGTACGAGAGCCACACTCAGTCCCGAGATCGGAATATTCAGGTCTGTCTTTGTATTAGCGAGTGCCATAGCAAACGTGATAATAGCATCACATACAAAAAATCCAGCGCCATTGACCAGCATCCGCGAGAGCACCACCAATGAGAGGCCCAAATGCTGCCGAAAGCGCCCAAGATCTGCAGCAAACTAAGCTCAAGTTCGTAAAGAATATCGACAGCCTTACATCCCCAGTATCCCGCTTACAAAGCCTCGTTCCTGAAGGGGAACTAGATCCCCAATAACGATATTGGTAACTGAGAGAATCAGTCCACCACCGAGGCCTTGAATTGCTGAAAAACTCTGAGCGCATGCTCACATAGTAGCATATAACGATACGAACTTCGAGAAGCGATCAACCAAGTCATGTTCTGTGCTGTCGCACAGAGGACGCTTCCAAAGGCAAACAACAGGAGCGCGGTCAGGATTGCAGGACGACGTCCGAAAATTTCTGATACACCCCCACTCAGAGGCAGAACAGCGGTAGATGATAGAGTATAAGAAGATGATATCCAGATAAATGTGTCAGCTTCGAGAGACTCCGTAATCGCCGGTTGCGCAGTCGATGTTGCGGTCTGCGGGAGCGATTTTCAAGACAAAAAACTCAAGAATGTTGACTAACACTTACCAATTCTATGGATACCAGGCAGAGGGCGGAACCTAATGCAACCAGAATAAGCCAAAACGTCAGATCACGTTTCTTCGTGTCACTTGAGATCGTCGCAGCTGCGCCATCTCCATGTCCTTGCGCATCAGCGACCCGGGTGGTGGGGTTCGGCAGCGAGCCCTCAGCACTGGGTATTTCTAGAGCATCTATACCTTTGGACTGGTTGCGCATGTTGTACGAACTATCACTTTGGATGAATGTGACCTTGTAGACTCGGGTAGTCAGGAGAATTACAACGCCGCAGCGTGAACAGCTGACTACGACATCAATATATAATAACTCGAGGATCAAAGCGTGTCCATCAAAGATGGATACATTACTACAACGATAGCCGATGACGTCCGAAGTCATCCAGATACGTCAAATTCTAGAAGCGTTTATTTCTCGTGTCAGACGTGTAACGCCGAACTGTCAATGGCGCTGCAAAATTTTGAGCAAATTGATGATCGCAACAGTTCGACCACACTATTCTCTACTTGACAGCTTGAGGAATCAGTAGACTAGTATAATCGCTAGAAGTTATTTTCAGGGTGGTGGTGATGATGGCGATGATATCGGTTTTATGCTGGCAACATTACAGAGCTAAAGGGTGGGCCAGTAGGCCAGGTCTACAGTATGTACATTGTACAGGGATCAGCGCGGTTGTGTATCAATGTATAAGTTGTGATATATATATATTACCTTGCACAGATTGTGTGTGGCATGTATAGTAGCAGGTTCATGCTGCAGTATCCTCAAAGGTAGGATAAGGGATTGTATGGTGGGTTCAGGATTGTGAATTTATAGCCAGTGATACTCTTGTTTGTGCTGTGCAGATGTTGGGTGTGTTGACCTCCCACGATATGGGTGTTTGAACATGTGCATGAATCAGAGTCAATTGGCTGGCCCTAACCATTGTTATTTTCATGGTTGAGTTGCAGTCTGTTACAACATGCTAATAATAAAGTCACACAAGAAAGAAAAAGAGAAAGAAGCTAGAAAAGAGGGAAAGTAAGTGGATCAAAAAAATAAAATGAATGAATAAAAGTAAAAGAGCACAACACAAGGGATAAATGAAATACAAGAGAGAGGGTCATGAAATCATTTGCTCATGTAATCATTGATGAGACAAAAATAAGACAGGTCATGTGGTATTTATGTAAGCATCAGTGAGACAAAAGGTGAAAAAAGTCACATGGCTTCAATCAAGTAGTATGGACAACAAAAAACATGTGTAAAGGCACATGTCAACTGATTTTGTGGACCCGGGATGCTCAGAACAAATCCACAGTAAATATAACAATGTTGTCAATGTCAAGTCACATGGCTTCAATTTTTGTGGATGTAGAAATGCATGCAGTCCAGTTTGTAATAACATGGCAATAAGCCACTTTTTATGGATATGGAAATGCACCAAGCCTAGTTTTCTAGATCTCAAAACAATGTTGTTAACTATGTACTTATCTGACCTGAAGACACAATAGAACTAACTTTAGAAAGAGCCTTGTTCACTCACCATGCATATGCTGAGTACATGCAGTATCACACAGTGGGTTGTAGTCTTCTTACTGATAAGAGCAATGATAAATTCAACTGTACAAACAAAGCATAAGCATAGTATTGCACACCAATGAAAGAAGAACAAGAACAGAAAAAAAAAGAAAGTTATGTATGTCCCACTCAAATGATCAATTTCAAGGTCAAAAACCAAAAGCAGGTTGAGACAAGACTGGAAGAGGAAGTTATGAACCCATCGAGGTCCAAAATCACTGCTGGCACTGGAAGATGTTTCCAATGGAAAAAAAGTCTGAAAAGAAAAAACCTGTTATACCATTTCCCATGTGCTTATTTCTGACAGAAAAAAGTCTTTAAAGAAAGGAAAGTGCCTTTTTCCGTCAGAAATTATCACATTGGAAGTCATATAACAGGTTTATTTCTCCCCTTTTCTAACACAAACACTTTCTAGTGCCAGCAGTGAATACAGTTTAGTGAGTGTGCAGGATTGCCTGACTAAAGCCAACTACTAACATAGTGGGCATTACACTGTGTTTGTACTTATAGGAGAATGATATACAAAACTGCCTGTTGTATCAGTAATCATGGGAATGAACATTGAATAATGCATAAATGCTGGTAAGTAGGTGCAGACAGAATAATGCATCACACTCAGTAGCCTCAACAATTTCATACATCATTTACCATTGCTAGTTAGTGATGTTGATGCATAATATGACAGTCATCAGCAAAAAAGTCCTTAGCACTCATGGCCAAATACAGGCTTGAGACCCCTTGGTTAAATGAAACATGATGCTGAAATCATGAATAGCATAGTATTTCTTAAGTCAGGAGGAGGAGTCATTATATCATGAATTTCAGATTGACTGCAAATAATCTGATACCATGGTATGAGAATCAGGCCAATTTAAAATAGTACTATATTAATCAGACTATATCATTGCAATGCTACAATCACTCTATGTAACTTGAGCATCATCAGACACATCTCAACATGTTTTTAGATTATCATCTCAGCCAATATTGCCATTTATTCTTTGAATATGATTCAACTTAGATGAGTATTCAAAGTTGAACATTTCCTTGAGATATACAATGTATTTACTTTGTCAATTAGAAGGAAATTTATTCATTAGACTTCATGGTCAATTTACAAGAAATAGTGTAAACACTCAATATTTCAACTTATATAGAGTTTGAGTTTAGATGTCTTTGTGGGCCTCTTTGTTCAGTGGTTTGAAGCAGGTATTCAAGTAATTCATGTGATTGTCCTTGTAAGGTCAAGGGTTGTGATTCTTTCTTGTGCCTGTCAAAGTTTCAGCACAATTATTGGCATTCACATTCAAATTATAGCCTTCTCTGTTAAGGAATGCTTCATGAGAACATTGCCCTGTTAAATTGAGATACCATTCTTTTTCATAAGGTCCCACATTTTTAAGAAATTATAATCCCATCCCAGGGGATGACAGGTTGGGCTGCTTCTGCTTAACTTGATCTAGCAATTATTGAGGTTTACTTGACGTTATTTTTGCTCACTCATAATTAGTCTGATATTATGAAAATGCAACTTCCGTAATATGCTCAAATCACACAAGTAATATATTATTGCCCTGGGTTGTCATGAGTACCAATACACGGCCGTCTTTTCTAACTGACTTTTGCTGATGCCGTATAGGCTGCTTACATGTCAGCTTTTAATCTCGACTCATAACTAATTGGGATCAACATCCTCGTAATTTGGTGAAACATGCTGCATCAAGTCAGGCTCATGATCATGAGGTCTATTACGGCATATCATAATCCTGAGAGTAGAAAACCTTGACCAAAATAAACTATTCCCAGTATATTCATGAGTCTTGAAGTTAAAAAGTAAATTAAAAGGAATGAAATTTACAAGCCGTTTGGACCTTCGGTGTGTTGGATGTTGAATCTAGTTGATAGCTGAGCAATGAAGAATGTCTGGGCTTTGGGATGGTATACCTGGTGGGATCATATTTTTTGTACGTTGCCTTCAGGAATTCATATCCACCATACGTTTGGAAAACTTCCTGATGTTTGTCACTCTCGGCAATATAGAGCGGTAAGCCAGGTGTCTTTGGCGCACTAGAGGAGGAAAAGATAAGTTAATGTGCCAAATTACTCGAAAAGTGAATTCACAGGTGGAAGAAATTTTGCCGAGCACGTTCAAGTTCCGAGCTAACGTTTTGGGCGCCAGCCGGGAGAGACATACTGAACTGAATCATATTGAAACCCCCATGCGGCGCATCAATTGCATTGCCCCCTCGAGCACGTCCTGCGAGAATTTGAGAGTTAGGAACCGGAGTAAACGAAAGGGTCGTTCCTCCAAGCTCGTCCTTGAAGTCCTCGCATAGAGTGGCATATAAGGTGTAAATGTCACGATAGGGCTGAATATCGTTTGATCCCTCGAGTACGGACGCTCCAAAGAGTTCGACTAACGGAGTGACTGATCCAGGATCACCAATGAGGTTTGCAGCGTCATAATAACTGAGTGGAGAGAGTGCTGTTTCCAATGTAGGAATGGACAAGAACTCTCCGTATACCGACTCAGGGAGAGTGATCCCATTGTAAAAGGCGTTCAAAACAATGAGAGGAGTTATAGTATTATTAGCGAAGCTGTTGTAGAAATACAACAGCATTGCTGGGTCAAATGAGTCTACGTTCGGCAAGAGGTAGACAAGAAGTGATAAGCTCACCCGACTTGGGGTCATCAACATGCTGTGCATAGTGCGCAAGTGCAGTTAGTACAGCATCAACTGACGTGTTTGAATACTAGTAAAACAAAGTTTAACACCAAAGAATCATACAATGTGAAGTAGACCTACGACAAGCTGACCACCGTACCATGTTTTTTCTGTCTTCGTACCGGTAGCGATAGCATCGACAACATATCGGGTGATGATTCCAAATCTATTGGCCCCACCCTTCACGGCACGGAACAGGTCCGCATACTTATTCGTCGCAGTTGCAGTGACGATCTTGCCGGATACGAGCACAATGTCAACCTCCCTTATGGTATCTGTTGAATAGCCCACTTGTGGTGCCAAGAAACTAATCCCTCCGCCGAGTAAAAGTCCCGTACCAACAGTACTAGAGTTCTCGGTCAAAAAATAATCAGTTGGTTGGAACAGGAACAGACCTGACTCGCCCGCCAGCAACTGCAACACCATGAGGTTCCAAGGCATCCAGAGCCTGACCCCATGTTAAGCCAGGCTGGAAGGTTACAGACCTTGCTTGAGGATCATAAAATATGGCGTTCATGTCCTTCATGTGGATAAGTACTCCGCCTTCTACACTGAAGGTACACTGTGAACTGACATCATTATACCTTTGGTCAAAAAAGAAAATCTTACTTATTCCATCCGCGCATTGCACTGTGGCCACCGGCTTGAACTGCATATTTGGCCTCGAACTTGTATATGGTTTTCATCGCAACTGATACGTCTTGGGTTGTTTGGGGGAAGACAATACAGTCTGGTCGAAGGTTTGCATTCAGCAAATTCCAGGCTGTTGCCACACCACTGTCGTAAAAGCTTCCAGAAGAGCTGACGTTCAATGAACCGCTATGCAAGCTCTGGCACGCAAATCGGCTTCCGTTTGCAACGGCACTTGCAATTTGAATTCCAGACACCGCAACGTAAAGGAAGAACAGTCTAGCGGAAGAGAAAGCCATGGTGGGCTCAAGAAGTATGAGAAATACGACTCTGTTCACTTTGCCTTTTGAGCCGTCAGATATTTTCCGACGGTAGTAGACGGAAATCAATCTTCAGGGACGTCATAGGAACCGGAATAGTGGTCCGATGTCGCGCTGGTGAATTTCCGAGATTTAGCCGAGATGCGGTTCGAATGCTTGTAGTGCTGACAATCATGAGACTGTATCTGTCAATAGAGGTGGAAAGACAGATTTTATGGCTTGCAACTGTAGACGAGGATTAATGTACCATTGGGCGACGCGGGAGGCAGGGGGTGGGGGCAATGGATAATCTCCATTCCAGATGCTCCACAGATCAGACAGACAAACAAGGGTAAGTTCTGAGGGCATGACAGCTCGTTTCCATAGTAACGATACTTGTTGAGATGAGGATATGTAGTCCCGGACCTCTAGAAGAGCACTATAAACACAGAAAAGAGCCTAGAGGGAGAAACGACAACTATATTTAGTACCTATTGATACACCTGGACCTTCTACTATACGACATGATGATACGTGTAAAGCCTCAGGAAAGTAACTTAATAATACCTATACGACATGAAGATATGTGTAAATATGCAGATAATGAGTTATCTAAGTAGAGAGTCGAAATACTCACACCCTCAGTGCATGTTCCGAGATCTAGAATAGATCGAGGTTTTTATGTGCAGCCATGCAATTGTTGCCATGTGACCTTTATCTCATGTCACATGATTACGTCTGGGTTGCGCCGCCTGGGTGCGCCGCTGGGTGCGGTGTCGATGTCTTGAAAAAATTGTTGCCATGTGACCTATATCTCTGATGCCCGATGTCTTCAAAACTCGATGCCATGTTATGAGCTTTGATAATTTGCCTTTGCCTGACTCCGTATGCAGTGAAAATAATATTCACATCTTTTGTGTGTTCTGTCTGGTACCTAAGTGCTAACTTTGTCTAATTCTTGAAAGAGCTATTTGTAAGTGATCAATTAACTAAATATATATCAAGGAAGTCCTAAAAATCATAAATACAGATCTCACAACTCCTTGGGAAGTGTTGTTTGTCTATGACTTAATATTACTTAGTTTAACAATGGTCAAGACATAGATGTAATAGAATTACCTTGGTTCCATTTGGTACACATTTTTCAGATTCCATTCGGTACATAGTTTTTAGACATGGCTATGTGAAGCATATTTGATGACTGTATTGAAAATGTTTGGGAGCAGAACTGGGTAATCAAGATTTGATTATTAATCAACTGTATATATGACATCCCTCTCTCTATACTAACCATCCATGTATTTGTGCAATCATGCAATATCCATGAAAGTGTTATCAAATATGAATATGCATTCATGCTCTACAAATTGTCTGGTGGGATTAGGGGTAGGTGACTATGTAGATGGGATATGTATGCAATGTTCAGTGATATTGAACCACTACCCCTGCATAACCTCAACAAACCAGGCACTTGGGAGGAAGCACAGTCAGGTCCAGATGTGAAGAAATGGGAGGAAGGGTACTAAGAAGAATTCAAGTCACTAAAGGAGATGGGAGTTTATAGACTCATCCCATGCTCTCAAGTGCCAACTGGACAGAAGGTCAAAAGGGCTAGACCAATTTTCAAAGTTAAGCATGATGAACATGGCATCTCGGTTAGGTATAAGGTGCAACTTGTGTTTAAGGAGCACAAACAGATGTATGAGAAAGATTACAACAAAACTACATCCCCAACAGCGCGTATGGAGTTGTAGCATATTCTTTTGCACATTGCAGCAGCAGAGGGCTGGGACACTGCCCAAATCAATGTCAAGACTGCCTTCTTATATGGTGTTCTGCCTGGTGAAGAAGTCCAGTATATGAAGCAACCCAATGGATTCAAGGAACCAGGGAAGGAGGATTGGGTATGTGAACTACTGAGAGAACTGTTTGGAATGAAGCAGGCAGGGAGAATCTGGACCCAGACATTGAAGAAGAGGATGTTGTCATAGGGCTTCACTAGATTAGCATGCAAATTTTGCATCTATTACAGGAAACAAGTATCTGGAATGGTGATTGCAGCTGTATACATTGACAACTTCTTGTCCATAGCAAGTTCAAAAGACAAGAACAAATGATTCAAAGCTTAGTTGAGGAAAGCCTGGACAATATTGGACTTGGGCAACTCCTGACACATTATTGGGGTATTCACAGTATGGAACAGAGCAAACCAAACCGTTGTGCTATCACAAACAGCGTTTATCAACTGCATTGTCCAACAGTTTGGCCAACAGAATGCACACCCACTGTCACTGCCCATGGAACCCAGAGAAAAACTGTGACACCTGAATTGTGATGCTCAGACTAAGGAGGAGAAAGAGGATATTGCTAGACTCTTCTACAGATTGTTGGTAGGCTGCCTGCTATACATTGCCATTACAACCTGTTCAGACATTGCATATGCCATGCAACAACTATTTCAATTCCTTGATAACTATGATAGGACTCATTGGAACATTGGCATCTGCCTTGTTAGATACCTCAAAGGCACCAAAGAAATGAAGCTGATACTATGAGGCTCATCAATTATCCTGCAAGAGCTTACTGATGCTGATTGGGCTAGATGCTTGGATACCAGAAGGAGTACAAGTGGGTACATATAGTCACTAGGCACAGGTGCAATATCCTGATCAGTAAGGAAACAGAAAACTGTAGCAACTTCCTCCTGCAAAGCAGAGTACATAGCAGCATACAAATCCACTCAAGAATGTATATAGTTACAAGCACTCATGGAGGCAATGAGAAGGGGCAACATGATAACCAAACCAACCACTCTGTTTTGCAACAATAAGATGGCTATTAATCTCTCAGAAGATACTACAGCACACGTGAGAGTCAAGCACTTCAACATCAAGTATTATTTCATATGCAAGCAAGCTCAGATGGGGAAAATTGTTACAAAATACATCAACACCAGGGATAATATAGCTGACATGTTCACCAAAGCTCTACTGCAACCGCTGTTCCTTTGCCTATGTTAGATGCACCAATTGTAGTAGTAACAAATAGGCATATCCTATTTATAAAGCCATTGGATATACAGAGCATGAAATTCATTGTCAGCCTTCTGTGCATGCTATGGTTCTATCATTGCTGGCGCCAGAACCTGTTTCTACCAGAAAAAAAGACAAAGAAGTGTGTCATGCCATTTCTAGATCCTTTTTTCTTTATGAAATATATAAATAATTTCTTATTTCAAAAGTTAAAAAAATGCATAATTTTTTCCAAACTCTTTATAGTGTTAAAATGATATTTTTTGGCTGTTTCTTTTTCATTAGAAACAGTCTAGAATTTTTTAAAATATCTCATTGAGTGTTTCTAAAAGGAAAAGGAATTAAATTTCCTGCAGAAACAAGGCTTCTCATGTTTTGACCTATTTCTTCTCATGTTTCTCTTTGGTAATTCTCCTTTTTCTCTAGGAAACAGAAATTGTAATTTAAAACAAATTTACAGTGGAAAAATGAAAAAAAAAATATAATGCATATTTCCATCAGAAAATGTCAAAGAAACAGAGATCGACTTGTCCAGTGAGTTGCTAAAGAAGTCAATTGGGGACTCACACAAGACTTGACAACAACACAAGTAGGGATATGATAGGTCAGTTTTATATCCATAGAGTTGCTAAGTATGGTCCAAAGCATACACAAGCTAATTATCCTCTCATTCGATCTCTGTTTCTTTGACATTTTCTGATGGAAATATGCATTATATTTCTTTTTTTCATTTTTCCACTGTAAATCTGTTTTAAATTACAATTTCTGTTTTCTAGAGAAAAAGGAGAATTACTAAAGATAAACATGAGAAGAAATAGGTCAAAACATGAGAAGCCTTGTTTCTGCAGGAAATTTAATTCCTTTTCCTTTTAGAAACACTCAATGAGATATTTTAAAAAATTCTAGACTGTTTCTGATGAAAAAGAAACAGCCAAAAGATATCATTTTAACACAATAAAGAGTCTGGAAAAAATTATGCATTTTTTTAACTTTTGAAATAAGAAATTATTTATATATTTCATAAGGAAAAAGGACCTAGAAATGGCATGACACACTTCTTTGTCCCCTTTTCTAGCAGAAATAGGTTCTGGTGCCAGCAGTGTATTGAGATACATACTAGTGTGCAAGCTTGAGTGTTTCTCACTGAAATGTTGTAGCCTCATGAGATACTAGCTTTTTCCATAAGTGTATGCAAAGAATCCTTGAGCTACTTGTAGAGGCTAGAAAAAATAGTGTCAGAATGAAGTGTGCTGATGGATTCATCAAGAAAGTTTACTCTATTGTAGCTGCATACATTGCTGATTATCCAGAGCAATGTCTTGTGCTTGAGTGTAAGGAGAATTTGTGTCCAATATGTACTGTCCTACCAAACATGTACAGCAATCCAGTCTACTCAGTTCTTTGTGATCCCAAAAAAACCCTCAACATCCTTATCAAACAGGCTTGTGGTCTGAATTCCAAAGAGTTTAAAAAATAGTCACTCTGTTCAATTGATCCTTTGGAAGGACTTACCTCATTGTAATATATTGTTATGCATCACGCCCAATGTCCTCCATCAACTTTATAAAGGGGTCTTAAAAATCACATTGCAAGCTGGGAATTAGAAGCAACTGCTGGAGGTACAGCCAGGATTGATCAACAGTTCCAAGCTATGATACCTCATCCAACTCTGTGCTACTTTAAGAAAGGAATATCACTCATGATGCAATGGACTGGCATTGAATATGAAAACATGGAGAAAACATTTCTTGAAGTATTGGTTAATGCAACTAATCCTGCTGTTACCTGATGTGTTCAGAGTGTACTCAATTTTATCTATTATGCATGGTTTGAAGTTCATACAAATGAATTATTAGCACAGCAGTATGCAGCATGGGTGGTGTTTCACAAGAATAAGACCATATTCAAGAATCTGGCTATTTAAACAAATTTCAGTATCAGCAAGCTCTATAATATCAAGCATTACCTCAATTCCATCAAATCTCTGGGTAGTGCAGCAGGGTACAACATGGAGGCCACTGAATAGCTTCACATTAATCTGGCTAAGATTGCATATAGAGCAACAAACAAGAAAATTACACTAAATAGATGACTATTGAGCTTTGATGATGAGAGGCTGTGGTTCAATTTCAGTCATATTTGCAGTTGGTCATGCTGTTCTATGCTGCAAAGATGCATGACAAGCTGGATGGACAACAAAGAGAGGGAGAGGGTACTGAGGATGGTGATGGTCAGGACAGTAGTGCAAGTGATGAAGATATCAGCAAAGTCAACAAGTATTCTAAGTTGCACTCACTGAACCAAACAATGTTCTACCTTGCAAGGAAGCCTTTATTTTCACAGGTCTTCATAGAGTCTATTGCCCATGACTTTGGTGCTGTCAATCTTCTTGCTCACCTTCATTCTTATATAAATACCTCATCACATCTAAAAAGCCTCTCTCAGAGCAAACCACATTCCTCATGTACTTGACATCTACATCTGTTGCTTTTTCAAATTTCTGAGGTATCCTACAATGTTGTCAAGGATTGTATCATTGCAACACAGTATCAACAAAGAAGTATTACAGTCCAGGGCATCAAAAAAGCTGTTGCAGCACAATTCAGTACTGTGCTAGTTTGACTTTGTGCAAATAACCTATCAAAGAGTCCTCTTGATGGTATGTTCATATCATGCTCTCTCCCAGAGTCTCATTTTATTTTTCACGTGTTGGCATTGCTCAGATTTGCCTCATCTTTCAACCTTCTTCAAGAACATGGAGCACTATCTTGTGAGCCATTGCTATATGTTTACTGGTTCAAGCCATTGCAGAAGTTCAATGTGGAGCTTGAAATGTTTGAAACATCTTTCTCCTCCCAAAATCATTGTCAGCATGCCTTTGTAATATTAGCTTCTCAAGTCATTTGTTCCTGCCAACTTGTACCCTGTTTTGGCCATGCAATCAATCCTACTTGGTCATCTGAATCAGTTCTCAATGTCTCACCACTATTTTACCTTAATCCATACTTACCACATTATGGTTTATGATTTTTTCTACCTTCATTACCTCCTTGCACTACATGAGTACCATAATTCTTACTTGAAGAAGTGACTTGTGTACAAAGGATGGATCTCCTTGGGGCTGCTTGCTACTGCATTGAATAGATTTACTTCTACTACATAGTGAAGATTTTTGGGATACTTTGACATATACCTATGTTGGATGTGCACAAAGCTATATAAACCTATGAAGTTTTAGTGAGACCTACAATCCCTACTGATCAATGATTGCATAAATCTATCCAACCTACAAATGCTATGAATCACTTACAGTCACCTATTTAGTCTCACAGGGGCCTTATATAGGAAATTCTTTTTTTCTGATGTAATTGCACTCCATTCTGATATTAATGATACTCTAGTACTTGTACATCTGTTTGCAGACTCACATTACTTATATCTGTCTATGTTGAGCTCCACTCTCCCACACAATACCCAACACTTGCATAAATGGTCTGTGATTACTTGGCTATCCAGAGTTTATCTGTTCTCTTTGAGTGAGCATTTTAAAGTAGGGCATTGACTGGCATACTCAGTTATTATCAGATACATTTGAAGAGCTTTAATTGTTCAAGAATGGTTATAGACTTGGTATAATCACAGCCCAGGAAGAAGAATTGGCTGAAACAGATTAGCATTTTCATTATATGATATATGTTATATACATTGGATTGTAGACTAGTCACTACTATTGACAAAAAATTCTTTCTAGTTCATTGTTAGTTCAAACTGACTCCTGAACTGAATAAAACTGTAAAAAATTCTGTTATTTCTGGTTTTTGTTCAAGCATCTATCTTCACTTTACAGTTCACACAAAGGAATGACAAACCTGAACCTTGGCCACACTAGGCTGTAGAGTAATTCTAGCATGTTGAAAAGCTAAAGATCACATGATAACCAGATACAGAGACTCAATGGACACAATTATATTAGTTCATAGGAGAAGAAATGAGACCAAGTGCAATGACAAATTTGGCATGGGTATTATTCACATGTTTCTTTTTATATGTCAAATCCTTAGTCATTATGAACCATACATTATTCACTCTTGTCTCACCAATCCAGTAAAAGGTGTATATGGTAATGTTATTGCTCTGGAGTTCAGGTCATTCCTTGACTTGCAACTTGCTTGTATAGACTAATGAAAGCACAGTGTTACCAAGATTTACCTGTTGTCTATGATTATTATAGTCCAAGAAGTGCCCTTGCAACTTAAGAAAAGCATTTGTGCAAGCAGTGCATATGCTCATCAAGGAGTTAGATGAAGAACTTGAGGAAGACAATGAAGTAGAGTTGGCTGACAAGCCAGATGAATGGGATGAGGAGGAAGTCACCAATAATGATGCAGCTACTATTATAATTGCTGGAAAGGAATACATCACAGTGGACATATATGATAATAACTAGTATAGCTGCAATAGTAACTCAGAACACTTATTTGCAATGACTGAAGCTCCTGTAGAGGAGCAGATAGTGAGTGACCATAAAGTTAGAATGCAAAGAGTTACTTTGCATAAAGCTCCAGATAAGCTGAAGCAGCTGAAGTATCAACTAAACAAGAAATAGTGTTTGGTAAGATATGTGAAGGTTAAAGGCCAGCTGGCCTGGATATTGTGGGATTTGAATAGTACTACTACAGGGATGACTCTCTAGTTTGTCCATGTCCATAGAATTTGTATCTACAAATTAGTGACACCATTGATGTTAAAACTGGGTACAGTTGGAGTTGATTAATGGTGTAGTATCGGGCAAAGGTAAAAGTAACAACCTTGTGGTCTGAATCAATGGAATACATTGATGTAGCTAATTTTGATTGCTATGATATGATAATTGGCACTATATTTCTGCACAGAAATAACATGGTGCTTAATTTTGTAAATAACATAGTCTGAGGACATGGATGGAAGGCTATGCTGTCAGAGGGCTATTGAGAAATACCAACAGGAGAAGTAAATGCATGATTATAGACAAGCAGCTGTAGAAAATAAGAAGGAGGTAGAGGTACCTCAACATAGCCTACTGGCTGGTTTGCCAGTAATCATGATGCATGAGGATGAGTTTCATGAAAAGAAAAGAGGAGAACAGCCACACCAGGCTAGAGGAATGGCTACAAAAGCTACAAGAGTGCAGCTAGATAAAGAAACAAGAGTGCCAACTTAGGTTGTTATGAGTATAAATACAGCATCTTGTGACAGACAAAAAGGAGATGGATTGTGGGGCTGCACATGAAGGCAGAACAAGGAAGCTGATGGACTGACCAGTGGTGCTGCCTGATTTTCAGTGGGCATTTGACCTGCACATTCCATGCAAGTAGAATAACATGGTTGCTTTAGTAAGGGCTCATGAGTAGTATACTCAAAAACAGCTGAAACAAGGATATAGACATGCAAACAATGATGTGAAGGAAGAGCTTTGTAGGAGCCAGAAGAGGTCATCACATCCTTGATCTTTTGCATGTCAGCTGTTTGGGCACTTGTTGCTCCTTGGATAAACTGGAGAGTGTCAGTATATAAAAGAGAAAAATATAGGTATATACATACTACATCAACAAAGTTTTGAAGGAGGCTCTTATTATACTTACTCTCCATCATCCTTGTCAATTTCTTCAAGTGTTTCTGAAGAGTTGGTACAATTCTTAGAAGAGCATTAAATGCAGTGTAGTGGATCTGGCTAGAACAATTTGATGCATTACTAATAGAGATATATGTACATATAATCAGTGTTAGAGTGCATTTTATCAAGAAAACTTACTTAGTAGTTGCATCAATTGCATTGTCCTCTCCAAGTTCTAGTCCAAGATACAAAACATTAAGGAGCTTTTTTGCAACAAGACTGTGAATAAATACTGCATTAAGTTCAAGAAAAGGATTTACAAGTTGTGGAACAAGCTTTTCTGCTCAGTAAAAAGGTACAAGTGGGCTGGATCTATTCCATTGTGATAAAATCTTGTATGTCAGTTGGTGGCCTGACTTATAACCCTTTTTCTTGCTGGACATTACATCCAATGCCTGCCTTCAGAGAAGAGACAAATTTGTCCCAACTAGTCTGTTGCATGGAGGTATGGTGGAGCATTGGACTCTGCAAACAAATCAATGCATTTAAAAGGTTACACTGTCAAAGTCACACTTGCCATGTCAACAAAAAATACTTTTCATTTGGCATGCTGACTCTTGCCTCTGAAAACTTGAGCTTAGCACTACAGGAGCAGGTTGTAAGCTACAAACCATTCAATCTCATTGTCATCAATCAACAAAAGATTTAAACATTCTGTGCAAATTTGGACACTCTTCACGTTTATTTTACTCTACTGTGCAAATTTTTCAATATAATGCTAAGGATAGACTAGGTTGTAAGTATCTACACTGATCGCAACTACAAATCTTGCCTTGTTTGTATGTCTACTTTATAAAATACACTTTGTTTTTATTGCTGTATTCTTAGTACAGCTATGCATGTGATGACAATATGTTCTAATTCTAAGCCAAAGAAGTACTCAGCTGACCTTCTGCAACAACACCACAGTTGTTCTTCATGTTGAGGTTATCTGTATCTTTAATCTACTAGACTTCTAGTAGTCACTGCTTCTCCATCGCAGTCATTTAACCTGTTGAGGTTATCTGCATTTGGATTTACTATAGTGTATATAAGTAGTTTATATAGCTTTATGTAATGAACCTAAAATTGGGGCTAAGTGGAGGTCTCAGAAACTTGCTAGGAAATTTGAAGCCTTATCTCTTCCAGTAAGGCTTTGTTTGTGGTGCCTCTTCAATAAAAACATCTTCAAATCTAATAGCCACAATCTGAATGTATGCTTTTGAAGTTATGAATTCAGCTTAGTCAGCTTTCTTTAATTTCTTGGTATCTACTTTGTTAAAGCCAATTATATTACTTTGAACTCAGGGGGGCCAATTTTATTTGAACTAACTTTATTATTATCAGGGCAACTGTAAGGGCAACCTCTGGAGGCTGTGGCTCAGTTACACAACTGGCAGAGAGAGATCCAAAGTATATTAGAAGATATACAAGCAGTACTGTAGCAACTACTCACTTGGCAGAGGGAGATCCAAAGAGAACATGGAGACTCCCTAGCCCAGGTGTGACACTTCTGGGGCTCCAGAAGCATGGGAAACAACTATACAGGACAACAGAAAAAGAATAACCCTAACCTAAATAGTAAAAACTCCGAAAATTGCCTAAATAGAAAAATGAACATGATTATACAAGCAGGCAGGTTATGTAAGCCAAGTGTTGGCAGTGCTGGGAGGGCCACCTTGTCTGAGCCATAACTCCAGAACGAGAGCACCTTGGATGATGAAAGTACAATGGATAGGGCTGAGAAAGGAGCATAGATAAGGACCTTTGGAAGGAGAGAAATAAGAGTGAGAGAAAGGGAAAAGAGGCAAGAAATGGAGAGTACCCTGACATCACCCTCTCTCTAGCGTACAGCGTCTTAACATACTAGATAGAAGTAGTTTTGGATAGCCTGGTCTACTTCTGAAGCAGGATAAAGGCCTCAAATAGCACAGAGAGCCCTAAGATGCTGTCAATAGAACTCCTGAACCAGTGCTGGGGCATGGACATTCTCTTGTGGCTCCCAAGAGATATCTTCAATTCCATAGCCTTTCTACTTTACCTTGAACTGGAGCTTGCATTGGAATAGATGGCTGTCCAAGATTTGCTCCATCTTATACTTCTCCTCATTGCCTATCAAGACTGGTAATGGTGGTGGCTGAGGACAGTAGCCAGGAATTGGATCATCAGGAGTGGGAGTCAGTGTTTAACCATATTGAAGACTGGGTGAAGCCGGTGCATTTCAACTGGCAACTTGAGTTGGTAAGCAAGAGAACCAACCTGCTGTTCTATTAGAAATGGCCCCATCCAACAATGAGACAGCTTCTGAGAGGGTCATGTAGTGGCAATATCAAATGCATCTAGATAAACTCGGTCTCCAGGCTTGTATGAAGGGGCTGGAGTTTGTCTATAATTGTAATACTTTGCCATGTCCTCCTTGGCCTTGGCCAGTGCTGCCTTGGCCTCTTCTAGGGCTGCCTTCATTCTATCCACAAACCTGTTGACAGACTCGTTCTCTGAGGGCCATCTCCAAGGTTCAAATTTCATTTGTAGGTGTTGACCAGTATTCAAAAAGAAGGGTGACATTTGGATGGCTGCATAGACATGATTGTTATACTGGAACTCAGCATCCAATAGTAGCACATATCAGTCATCCTGCCTCTCATTACAAAATAGGTGGAGGTACTGCTTAAGTTCCTAGTTGACTTGCTTAGTCTGACCATCTGACTGAAGGTGATAAGCAGTGAAAGTGTGGAGCTTTATATTGAGCAGCTGATATAGCTCTCTTGTAAATTCAAAAACAAACTGTGGTTCTCAATCAGAGACATAAGCATCAAATAGACCATGCAGCTTTCAGACGTTCTTTTGGTATAGGTTGGCTGCACTCATAGCTGAGCAGGTAGTATGAGTGGGGATGAAGTGTGCTCGTTTTCCACAGAGGTCAACCACAACCATGATAACATTATATCTATGAGAGTCTGGCAGTTCCACAATGAAGTCCACAGAAGCAACACTTCAGCACTTAGCAGGAATAAGCAGAGGATGAAGCTGACCCATAGAAAGTTGGCATTTGAATTTAGTTCAGAGGCAGAGGTCACAGGTACTAGTGTAGGAGCCAATGTAGCATGACATCTGAGGCCATTAATTGTTGCAAGAGACCAGCTCTAAGGTCTTTCATCTACTTGGATGCCTAGCAATTTGAGAGTCATGATGCTGCTGCACAATCTGCCTTCTGAGTTCAGGTATATTTGGAATATAAATATGCCCCTGAAAGGTCAAAAGACCATTTTCCAAGGCCCACTCATCTGTATGCACTGACTTCACCCCATGGGTCCGGTTAGCATGCAAGGCCATGGCAGCCTTAGCTGCTACATTGTTTTGTGCACTTTCTTAGTTACTCCAATGAATGTGTTGAAGAATGCTCACCTCCTCTCCTTGAACAGTCACACCTTTTAGAGCACAGATAGCAAGGAGCTTAGGCTTGAGGAGGACAATGTTACTGTTGGCATCTGCTCCTGAGCCATAGTCAGCTCATTGAGATAGTGCATCTGGCTTACTCATGCTCTGACCAGGTTTATGGTGCAGTGAAAAGTCAAAGTTGGCCAGGTACAGAAACTATTGAGCCTGTCGGCAGTTTAGTTTTTTGGCTGTTTGAAAGTACTCAAGATTCTTGTGATCAGTCCAAACTTCTAACTTGTGCTTTGCACCCTTAATAAAGTGCTACCATTCTTCAAGAGATTGAATAATGGCCAACATCTTCTTATCATGGATCTCATAGTTATGCTCCACAGCACTAAGGCTCTTTGAGTAGAACGGTGCCACTCACTATCCTCCTTAGACTGTTGTAACAGAATAGCTCCTATAGCAAAGTCAGAGCTGTCAGCTTCAACTCAGAAGGGAGAGTCATCATCAGAGAAGAGGAGGATAGGCTATGAAGTCACGGCCTGCTTGAGAGCATTAAAAGCAGTTTGCTGCACTGCTTTCCAACACCATGCAGTATCTTTAATAGTGAGGTCAAAGAGAGGACGTGCATGATAAGAGAAGTCTTGAATGAACCTTCAGTAAAAGTTGGTAAAGCCCAAGAAGGCCTGTACCTCCTTCTTGTTTCTTGGCACTAGCTACTCTGCCACACCAGCCCAAGGTATTCAACCTTAGTCTGCTCAAACTTGCACTTTTTAGGCTACTTAAATACAGTGAAATACAGTCATTTATACAGGACTGAGGATTTATACTCATATTGATCTACTTAGGTCTTTATATATTTCGGTCTGAATTCTAACACAAAAGATGTAATCAACCTTAACCAAGCAAATCAAGCATGAAAATATTCATCAGAAAAATAACCAATCCATCTCTGGCATCTCTATGAGACATAAAAGATGCAAAAGCTGCAAAAGATCTTCATTGTCTCATTGAGCTGAGGATTTTCTAATCCCATATTATTGTTAGAAATTACTTGTATGTTTTCTAACTTGTTTCTCAGAGGTGGCAACTGATCATTAGGTTTTTAATGACGCTTTTAGCAGGGCAATCCTTGTAGTGCCTTTTGTATCATCACATTCTTGAACATAACCAATGCAATTTGTATATGGGCTGCTGAGGATTGTAACTTCTAATTCCAGAGAGTCCTAATCCTAATAAGTTGACCTTGTTATTTTCTGGACAGTTGCCAAACATATGGACCTCTTCTCCACATTGAAAACACCTTTCCTTGGCCTTATACCTGGCTACTTTGGCTTCTGTGAGGCAGCTAGGTTTTGTTGAATTTTCACTTATTTGTATTAGGCTTTCTGACCTGGTTATAATTTTTTGGCTATAACTAGGTGACAAGTTTTTCTGAAGGTTGTTTTGGTTATCCTTCCAATGGTGTTTTCCTCCTCCATTGCTATGATTCTGGCCAAGAGGTGGTCCTCTTTGCAGGGGAGTTTTGTTGCTTTGGTCTCTCTAGATTCCAAGTCACCAAGTTCCATTTTCTGAGAGATTTTATACATTTCAGCTGCATCTACTATTTTGGCCCATTTTGATCTTTTCAGATTATACTTATTTTCAAATAGTTTCTGCTGTATTCTTGCTATTGCACAGCTTTTGCACTTTTTCACGCTTCCTAGTATATTTGATTATCTGGTACATGTTTTTCAACTCAGCTATGTAGGATCGCACTCTCAGATTGCCTTGCCTGAATAGTTTCAGCTTTTGTTGCTTCTTGATTCAGTAGTTTGGTGGAAAGCAGTAATTAAAGAATCCTTTCAAGAATTTAGTGATGTCCCACTTATATTCTTCCATTGTGACCTCATTGAGATAAACCTTATAGGCCTCTTCAGTGAGATAATATGATAGTTCTTGCACTTGATCTCCCTTGGAAATGTCTCCCTCCTCACAATAGGTAGCACTCTGCAAAACAAATTTGAAGTACTTGTGAGAATTGGGTTTGCCATTATATTTTTTATGGGCAGTAGGTTTGGTGGCCCTGTATCTCCCTTTCTATTTTCTTACATTCATGGTTTTCAATTCTGGTTCAGTGTCTACAGATTCTGATTTGCTGTTCCCTTTTTGAAGTTGAATTTTAGAAGCTTTGATAAGCCAGGAAATGCCTCATGTGGATGGGGAGTTTGTGCTCCCATGTCAGCTCCTGCTGACAGTTCTGATTCAGAGATTATCAAGGGTCCATCCTTGACTGTTCTGGATGTGGGCTCATGATAGCTGGCTATCTGGTGTGGTTTCAAAGTTCAAATTTATGAGATTGACATTACTCATGACTATGGATAGTCTGAGTGATCAAACCAAGGAATTCCAGACAATGCAGAGGATAATGAGCAAGCTAGTAGTCTTGAGTTCAAAGGTTGAACATATGTAGCATCAGGCAAAGGCTTGCAGTGACAATACACTAAAGTTCAGATGAAGGTGATTAATCAGAATAAACTATCATTTTGAGACTAACTAGCTAAACTTTTATAGTAAGTAAAACTTCTTGTTTGTAGTGTAAATAGTAAATTTTAATGAATGGGGAAATTTTTGTGAATGGGTAAGTTTTAGAAAATCATTGGAGAGGTAAGTACTGACAAAATTGTGATTGAGATGATTGTAGCTGTGTTATCAGTTTGAGGCTTCACACTGCCATATTGAATCACTGAATTATTGGATTAGATTGGATACTTTGTGAATAGAAGATGTTATTACTATGTAAGCATTTACAGATGTGCAGTGCACAATCACTAAGATAACAATCTATTACATGCCCCCCTTTTAGACTGAAGAGTTGGTCTACAAACAAACAAAGAGTGGTGTGCTACTAATCAATAAGTTCAGCAATAAGAGTGATGTCAATAGTAGTTGCAAAGGTGGCTTGTGTGTAGCATGCAGAAGAAAAGACTTTAGTCACAACTATGCAATATATATATGTAGTGTCTGCCAGAAACTATAACTAGGCTTTGCTGGCACATACCTGCTCAGACCATGCATGCAAACTCAGCAAACAGATAGTTTTCATCTATATCAATGTTGCACTGATGCACAGCTTGGTTTTATTATCACACAGCATGTTGAAAGTCACAAAATAGGTGTACTCATATGCCACAAGCTACAATCCATGTCTTTGGCATGGGCCTTGTATATTGTTGACCAAGATTATGCTAATTAACAGACCACCAATGGGTCACATGCCCCTACCCCCTACCCTTGCCATGCCTTCTCTACTTTGCTGCTTAATATCTCCAAGAGCATGTGGACAAAGTCTACTTCTCTTGTGCCAAGATCACATGACACACCATGTGCTAAGTCATGGCACTCCCACCTCATCACTCACCTCTCCCACCAGATGGTAGGCAACCTCCTATGCCAACAGCTTCTATCATCTTTGATATGTCAAAGGTAGGATTTGATGGAATGGAATGACAGAAGTCTTGATCAAATTGACAGCCTGTATCATTTATGCCATGATTGCTGACAGACAAACAGCTTAGAAACATCATTTGTTTTAGCATTTGCTGATGCCTCACTTAGCCTCCTTTTAGCAACATTTCTCTGATGACATTCCTCCACAACAGCCAGCTTGGTTGAATAATGGTTGTCAAAGGCTTGCTGACCCTTCCATTTTTGGACTTCTTTCATTTCTATAATTTTGATATAATTCATAGTTTCCTACCTACCTTTTCTTTATAGCAACACCATTGAATTGCTGGAAAGCCCTAAAGCCCTGGGTACTGCTACAGGTGCAAAAGCACCCATAGCATGTCATTAGTCATGACTTGGTAACAATCTTGGTGGATCTCCCAAAAGAGTAATGAGTATCAGCAGCCACACACCCTGTTACAATCATATCCAATAATGGGCTTGCTTCTAGTTGGCTGCTTCTGGTTGGCAAGTGTTGGGTTCAACAACTAAGTAATGGTGGGTCTCAGTTGTTCTGCTGAGGCCTTAAAATAGAGTCTTTATAATAGAGAAACCTATGAATGGTATTTAAACCAGAGCATGCATGTTATGCATCCAGGCCTGAAGTCCATCATTGCATATAAGCAGAACTGCAATCTCTGTCTGAGCTCAAGTAGCTTCTTGCTAGCTGTAAGGAACATCCTTGGCTAGCACCATCTGGTCAGTAGGCTGGGATTTGTCCCTGTCCTGCTCCAATGGTAAGCAGCCACTGTCTCTTGCTGAGAGCTCCTCGACTGTTAGCAGTAAGACATGTGCTTTCACATGTCCCATTTGGTATATTACAAGCTAGTTGTTACTGTAGTTTTGTACATCTCTGTCTAGCATAGCCACTGGCTTTAGCAGGGCTTTGCCCATGCTTTGATGCCTGCATAAGCCTAAAGAATCCCTGTAGTCCGAGTGGATTTGATTCTAAGATTACTCTAAGTACCTCACTGACTTGTTGGAGAGGCAAAGTAACAAACTGATATCATTTCCATGCTGACAGGCATGGCTTCTAACCTTTGGCACCCCAGTTGAGGCTGGGAAACTGACATGTGAATAAGGAAAAGGGGACAGAACACTGAAGAGCTCTACTCTGAGGCATTTTTGCCATTGGCCCATGTGGCACCATTGGCATAATTTCCTTCCCATTAGCTGATCAGATGACAGCTAGGTGACTTGGTCATGAGACATTACCCTGACTGTGTATAAGTCACAGCAAACAGTTGCAAACAGGCCTGATGAGTCTTTATAAAGACAAAACTGGCTAGTTGGTAATTCTTCACCAGTTGCCCAGCAACTTCATCTACCCCCTTGTTAGTGTATCTGCTTTGTCAATACTCACCTTTGGCTTGTGTTGACCACCCTCCCTAACCATTGCCTATGCTCTTGGCAACATTGACAAGTTTGCTGTCTTTATTTTGTATAAATACTTATACTTTACTTTTTGTCAGTATTGAACACAAGAAAAATTGTATACCTTTCTGCCTACAACTATTTTCACCAGAGTTCAGATCTCTAAGCAATCTTACTCCTCTAAGTTGTCTTAGCACTTCTCTCCAGCTTCTAAGAGCTTTGCTGTGCGATCTTGCTGACAAACTTGAAGAAGCAGTCACCAACGTCACTGTTGATGACATTCCAGACCTCTTCTTGCATTTGCTAGAATATGACCTTTCTCTCAACTACCTACTTAGATCACTCTTTGCCACCATCCAGTGTTGGATAACACTATCTCTACTTACTCCACTTGAAGACCTCTTTGCAGGCTTACTATCTCCACTGCTCACCAATTTGCTGCCATCTCCTGCTGTGTCAACACCTTTGCTGCTTTTAACACTCTTGCCAACTACCAGTGCTGCCAAGCTACCAGCCATGGAACCAATCCAGCACATGCCATCTTGTAACCACTTCCCTGTCCCCAAATGGGATGAGTTCAAGCCCTGCAAGCTCTTCCAATACTTCAAAGAGTTGGAGTACCTCCTTTGTAACTGTAACATTACCAACCACACCCAAAAAAAGAGTATGTTGCTCACTATGTATTATACAACACTGCCAAGACATGGACAGAATTTACTTTTATGCCTCTTGTTGCCAACAGCCAGCTGCCTGCTGCACCTGCAGCTAGTGTTACTTCTTATGCTGACTGGAAGGTGGCAATAATCAAATTGTACTTTGGCACTGAAGAATCTACTTGCTATATACTTGGCAAACTTCAAAAACTTGTCCAAGATTCTTTTAATAGTGGGATCTAAAACTTGGAATCTTTTTCTACTTACTATAGGGAATTTACCAAGGTTTTCAGATAGCTTCTTCAGAATAGTAAGTTATACATCAATGAAGAACACTGCCTCTTCCAACAAGGCATTTCCATGAACTTTGGTCACCTAAGCCAGGAAAACCCCAGTTATATAAGCCAAGTGTTGGCAGTGCTGGGAGAGCCACCTTGTCTGAGCTATAACTCCAGACCCAGAGCACCTCTGATGCTGAAAGTGAAACCAATGGGTAGGGCTGAGATAGGAGCATAGAAAAAAACCTTTGAAAGGGAAGAAATAAGAGTGGGAGAAGGAGAAAAGAGGCAAGAAATGGAGAGTCCCCTGACAGAGCCCGATGCATAATATTTGTTCCCTGATCTGGAATCAAGGTTCATGATAGCCATTATCTGTGATTATAGATACTGCTAGGCATTTTAAAGCTTCTACTAGTAGTGTGAGGTGTTTCTTTTTTGTTCCATTTTAGCAGGGGCTTGTAGACTGACACTGTAAGCATCTCACTAGCTTGAGATCTAAGGGGTTCCCCTGTATTTGAAAAATTAGTCATTTATTACCTGAGCAAATCATGGGAATATGTTGTTGATATGGCACCAAAGGAATTGAGAAGTTTGATCAGGGTGTTGACTAGATGACTAGAGTGGTCACAGAGATCTGAGAGTCTATAGCTGATAGTAGAAGATTTAAAAAAAAATGTAATCATTGGTTACAGATAGAACAATCTTGTGGTATTATGCAGTAGCTTAATCAGACCAAATTATTTGATTGGACTAGATATGTTTATAAATACAAGACATTGTTATTATGGACCCCAGCACTCAGCTAGACCTTTTGTTACTTGCTCACCCTTCAGTGCAGCCCTGCCACCCTCATCTGCTTGCACTATGCAACTGCATCAACTCATTCAAAGCCCTCCAAGACTTGATTTTTCTGCCCTAGAGCCCCTAGTTGTGTACTCTACTTAGAGCCAAAACCCACAGTAGTGTATGGTAGTATTGATATTGCCTAACTTACTTACTTGTGACTCTAGGTTTTGTTTGCCTCATCTTGTGATGTTTTGTTTCCACTTTGTCTCTACTCATCTTATTTCTATTTACTGGTCTCATGCCCTAGTACCCTTATTTGACTATATTTGACTGCTTTCTTGTTTCTTGTCTTCATTTTCATCAATACAACTAATTTCACCTCATCATTTCACACCTAAGTCCCTCTAAGGACTTTGCCTAACCTGGCTTAGCCCCATTGTTTCTCTGCCTCACTGTGCCCCTTCCTTTGACCAATTCCCACCCAGAACTCACTAACTTGCTCTGTAGCACTTGCTCAACTCCCAGTCTTTGTTCCTTGCCTCTCATGAGCCCAGAGCACCTGTCTGCTACTGCAACTCTCTAAGTAAGCCTTGGAGCATACTTAGCTAGACACTACATCTGCTACATCTGCTATTATAAGAACTTGATCTTTGCACTGGCCTCCAAAGTCAGCAGAACACTAGGGCATAATGTATGTATGTGTTATATGTTGTAGCAGAGTTCACTTTGTAACATGTGATACATATGTATGTAGCTCCAGGCTGCTGAAACATATTTGAAATAAGAAGGGATAAAAATAAAACATAAAGCACGGAATGAACTTTGCCTTGCAAGAATAGCAGACAAATTCATGTGATATGATGTTGGACATCTACAAAACCTGATGTCATATTATATAAGTGCAGGAAGCAGCACATAGAAAAGGTTGAAAAAGACACAAAAATGAGCACATTGTATAGTGCAATGGAAATTTGTGATGGATTTTTTTACATTTGAGCAGATTTCAATTTTTTCTGCTTTCTGTCCATTGATTTGTAGGTGGTGGATGGTGGATTTGGTGGAAGCAGATTTGTTGTACTGAAAGACAGTTTCTGTGTCCTGCAAGCTGAAAAATCTATTATACATCACAAATCCACTTCTAAATACATCATCTGCTCAGAAATCAATGGATAGACAGCAGAAGACTCCTGCATCTATAAAGCCTATGGGACAGCTCTCTCTATATATATCTATATATTCAACCTTCTAGACACATACAACCAACCTCAAATAGCACTCAATGATAGGTCCATCCAAAGGTCATAAACTGTCATGCTTTGCAGCTAGAGTACTAGAACCAGATTTTGATAGTTGGTGAGTGCCAACTGAGTCAACACCCATGGTACAATGACAATCAGCCAAATCAATGGCTCAAGAAGATACAAAGACCAAGGCAAACACACCTTGGATGAAATGGCAAGATGAAGGAACTTCACGACTCCCAAGTCACATACTGATTTCTCATCTAACTAGTTCCTAACTTCCTTTATTGACAGATAGATATCAATATAGCCAATTACCATTATCTGTGGTTGTTTCCAACCCCTTAACTTACTTTGATTTGTTGCTCAGCTACTATTCTATGTGTTACTTAGCAATGCTATAGACCTCTACAGCTTCTATCACTGCTGGGACCAAAAGGTGTTTCTTTTGTTAAAAGTGTCAAAGAAAGCTGTCATACCAATTCCAATATGCCAATTTCTGACAGAAAAAGGCACATTCCTTTGTTTAAAGACTTTTTCTTTCTGAAATTGATACATTGGAAATGGTATGACAGCTTTCTTTGACACTTTTGCTGAAGGAAACACTTTCTGGCCCCAGCAGTGTATATAGATCTATGGTACCAGACAAATACTCCATGCACTATACACTTACAGTCAATCATACATAGTATTTCCTTTTTTCTTGATGAGAGAGGGCTTAACACACTGCTGGCACTGAAAGATGTTTACACTGGAAAAAGTGCTCAAGAAACCCAATATACCATTTTCAATGTGCTAATTTCTGAAAGAAAAAGGCTTTAATCAAGGGAAAGTGCCCTTTTCTCTCAGATATTGTCATATTGGAAGTCATATAACGGGTTTATTTTCCCCTTTTTTCTGAGGAAAACACTTTCCAGTGCCTGCAGTGACATTGAGTAGAGAATGACTGAGGGTATAGAAAAATTTATAAGACTGTAACTCTACGAGAAATACAGTTTGATCAAAATATAACAACAGAAAAGTTATTTCGCAACGCGCAGCGGCAGCGGCGAAATATATAAAAGGAAGTAGATAACAAAAAGGAAAAACACACTTCTGCGATGTAGCTACTCAACCAGTCCACAAATGTATGTCAATGTTCACCCTCATTCTCGTATAGTCAACTGAGAGTGCTAAGTAAAGGTTGTTGTATGTGTAAATGAACAATGGTCTTTGTCTTGTCAGGGCATCAGACAAAGCAAGGGAGGCCAGTCAATGAGTACATGCGGTGATTCCTACCGAATTAAGTCCAACACATGCAAGTCGCTACAGATTCATGTCTACTTCCTTTCTCTTCCGAAACAAAACATGGGCAAGCTTGTCTGGAATGAGAGCAATAGAAAGCCATGAGTTCTCAGGTTTAACATTGCGACAATTCTCGCCAAGTTTGACGTCATAAAATAAAACAATGTGAGCCAATGCAGCTTTGAGCTCATTTGCCGCGAAAAACCTGTCAAATGGTAAGAATATACTCTATAGCAGGAGAAATGGATTCCACTAACCTGCCTAATGCCAATCGATGCGATGAAATTATGTGCAATTTACCAAATTACGACTCACCAGGACAGCTATGGCGCCCATGGCCGAAGGTGACGTATTCTGGAGTAGTGTGCACCATCTGATGCCGGACAGCATCAAATCCCTCAGCAGCTTCTCGAATATTGGAAAAGCGGAATCCGTCGAATGTGTTGGCATTCGAATAATGTTCTGTAATCGGCAGACAATCAGAAATACTAGAAATCAAGAAAGAATATTTCAGAACTTACTATCATCGTGGTGTGTGGCGTAATTCGCAACGGAGACGATAGAATTCACCGGTAAGTGGACACCGTTGGAAAATGTGAAACCTTTCGGGTTCACCACCTTTCTCGTCATAATCACTTGAGAGTAGACGTCGACCGTAATGAATTCAGGAATTGAGAATGAGCGGCGCAAACTTACAGGAGCTTAGGCCATTAAAACGCTCTGACTCGCGAACGAAGCTATCAATCTTCACCATGTCTCGGAGTGCAGCCTTTGTCCAACCCTGTCGCCCGATCACTGCTTCGACTTCGGTTCGTAATGGCCCAAGGTATTTTTCTGGACACTCTGCCAGATGATAAAGGACATTCGTGAGAGCCTGTAGATCATTTGTCAGCCAATGGACACGCTGATCAAGGAGGAACAATTACATGAGTTGAGGTATGAATGGCGGAAAAGTTTAGAAACATGATTCGCTGAACAATCTCGTCTACAAGAGTCTCCGACGAGTATCGCCGACATGCTACATCATAGAACCATGATATCGCATCATTCTATCAAATAATTTCAATATTGTGAGCACCACGTTCTATGTGAAAGTCTACCGGACGATCGGGTCGATCAACACCAAATTCACGATCGAGTTGAACTCTTTCCGTTACGGTCTTCTGTAGTTCATCCTTACCGGGATGTCTAAAATGGCGTCTCCGAAAGGCAACAATCCGTTGCCTCAGTCTAAGTAAGGTTAAGAAACATAAGCTCGGCCAAGTTGTTACGACGCGGAATTCAAGCACACTCACGGCTTCAAAACCCAAGGCATGAAATTGATAAAAAAAGCTCCAATAAATACGTCAATAGCCCAATTTTTCGCAAGGCGAAGATATTCTGGGTTGCGACCTGCGTTCGTAATGGATAATCAGTGTTCTGTATGAATTGGATGCAAATAACGAAATAATATATACAGAGAGGAAGGCCAACGAACAAACGATTCCCTGTACGCGCAACAATGTTCATGACAGCGTCAAATGCGAGCACAGAGACCCATCCGCTGGCTTTACGAGAGCTATCAGTTAAAGCGCCCCTTCCATAAGTTTGGCTTCTTACATCCACCACCAGTGTTATCACATAGAACATCCTCGCAAGCGCAAGAAATCTCGTCGTATATATCGTCAAAACGAGCTACAAGGTTCCTTGTCATTGTTGATCCGATGATGCCGACATGATATTGATCGTATTTGATGGATGGGCCCATCGTAAATTCGGTCTGCAAGACATCGGCAACCGCGTCGATGACAGACAAATCCTCATCACGAGCTTGGGCAAGCTCATTAATAAACTTTTTCCCAGTAACCACAACTTCCCAATGATCAAGAAAAGGTACACGAAACATGTTCCCTTGATGCCTTTCGATCTCTTCTTGGAGTACGCCACATGTGTCCTTGAGAAATAGATAAGAACCTATGTACGATGTCAAACGTCCCCGAGGCCCGAATGTAGGTATAGCACTCAGCTGAATGTTATCAGTCACAACCATAAAAAACAACCAATTGACGTACGTCTGGTCCGCAGGAAGTAATATTGATGATCGCGAGTAACAAGGCTACACTGACAAGAGTCAGAAGCATAATGATCAGCCCCGGAGGTCGCAAATTGTACGTTAATGCATGTTCAAGCGACTCTAGAAACATGACGAAGGTCAAGAAAGACGGAGAAACTCGTTCGCAGACTTATCATACTTCATAGAGGACCGAATTCACATGTTGATTGTAGTTCTATCAGATTTTCTCGTAGCTGCTGTGAAGTTTGTGGGCGTGATGATCGGCAGTGGTCATCAGTTGGGCAGAGGCTACATATTATCTCTGATCCATTCCAGATGTTGGATCTCTGGTATACGATGCAATCATTGTTGTAAAAGTGAGCCCTAATTCCATGTGCGATGTTTCAACGTTCACGGTCGGCATTCGATAGTCATCCTTGATTATCTTCGGGACATTGTGGTGCCGAACTGAAACGATCAGTTTTACCTTTAAGTTCGTAGTTTTGAAAATGATGCCATTTTTCCATCATTTTGTCGTCAAGAACAAATATCACCTTTACTACAAGCCCACCTTCACACCCACATCACTCCATCATCGCCTCAACATCACAACATCAAATGATTACATACCTGCCAAAGTAGCCACAGATTGGCAAGCTTACAGGCCTGGAAGCCGTACTGAGTGCACACTGGCAATATTTACCCGGTAGTTGCCATCATCACCATCACATCACCTCGCACTCATTATCCCCATCATCTAGGTCATCCTCCCTATTTTAGTCCCATTTCCATCAACGTTTTTGGCTCAGTACATCCGCCAAATACCATCAATCATATGCTTCCACCAACCCGCCTCATACTGTTCCCTCGGGCATAGTTGACCTGCCCTACTAGTCAACACCTTTTGATATACAGTGAAAAATACTTAGAAGCGGCCTCTCAGGGCCGGGTTCAATTTTGAATTCGGGGCCGGGAGGAAAAAAATTAGGAAGGAACATAGGTAGAATATGCGTAAAAATGAAAAGAATGATATTTTGCCTATCACGTGATCAAAATCCGGAGTCACTGTAGACCAAGATACCCATGTGAGTATCAATAAGTTCTGACTACTTGAAGCAAAAATCACTCAACATAGAAGAGGATGAGGTCCCAAAAGCAAAAAAGCCTCATCTTCTTACAGCATTACCTACTTACTCAGGATGTAGCCATTCTGCACAGTACAAACAAACCAAGGACTTGCATGAGACTGCTGCCAGATCTAGAAAACTCAGTGAATTCTTCAAATCTCAACCATTAATTGAGACTGTTTGGTGGCTGTTTCTAGTGAGGGATCTGAAAATGTCACTTGTGAGATTGAAGCATCACATGAGAATGAATGTATGTTGTACTTCTGTAAACTTGCTCTTGTGACTAACAAGTGATGCATTGAAGTGTCCAATGTGCAGATCATCAACACTTATGAGGAATAGTGGGAGTGGATAGAGCACAGGCAGTCCAATCTCAATAAATTTTTCAGCTGTTGACACTCTGCAAGAACTGATTGTAAGCACAAATGATCACAGCACTTTACTCAGTGCTAATGACTGTAATAACAACAGCAAAGACATCATTGATGAGGATCTGTTAGATATTAGAGATGAGGACAATGGGATGGAAGAGGAACAAACTATGCAACCAGATGTTCAGGTTGGCACCATTGTCAAGAAGCTGATCACTGCAAAGCATCATGCATTGTTTGGTGCTCTCTTCAAACTCCAGGTTATTCAAAAATACCTGGAGCTTGTCTTGAAATATTCAAGAACCCCAGGATCAAAAATCCACAAACACAAGCAAGTGATGCTGTATCATGCAAAGGACCATATTTTTCACAACAGATACAACACCTAAAGCTCTATATCAAGCGCTTTCATACACTCTCTCCTACAAATTCAGGAAAGTACCATGCCCATCCATCTCTCCTCAATAATGAGCATGTTCAACATGCTATAAGACAATACCTGATAGTACTTGCACTTGATGAGGTCAGAATGTTTCCAAGTTCAACTTCAAGAATGACTGTTGACTGTGACACACCTTCTAGTCCACCAGAACTGTTACAAAAGTAACTTGATACTGTGATTGTTCCTGCCCTTGGTCTTGACCTAGGTGGAAAGAAGATTTCTAGAAATTGTGCAAGGCATTGATTGCACAAACTGGGTTATAGCATGAGTGAAGTTAAGAAGGGGGTTTACATAGATGGACATGAACGTCCTGATGTCATCAAAGCATGCAAGGAGTTTCTCAAGACAATGTCAGCAAATGATTAGTAAGTTTGTTAACAAAATAAATTCAATGATAATAGCAAGTTTGGTCATATTTTAGCTTACAGATTTGCTTCAATGAAAAGACACTTGAGCTAGTCTATCCAGTACTAAATCCTGGTGAAAGATTACACATACTTATTTATTAAGATGAGACAATTCTTTGGTGAAATGGATTCTATTGTCATGTTTGGGCTAAGGCTGGAAGGCTTCCAATTTGAAAGAAAGGGCAGGGAAAGTCCATTCACATTTCAGATTTCATTGTAGAACTATATGGATGCTTGAAATTGACTTCAGAGCAAGCTGAATCAAGAACAAGAGATTTAGTACAAACAAATGATGGAAAAGCAATTCCTGGTGAATGTGCAGAATGTTTGAAGTCACAAAAGGAGAAGGAGAAGCAAGCACAAGAGGTTGCTGAAACAATGGCAGGTCAAGATAAAGAAGAAGAAACTAGTGAAGTTTATGAAGTTTCTTTTTATGTGGCTCCTCCTACAGTGCAAAAGACATGTTGCATGCAATCAGTGCTTGCAACACAGGCTGATTTCTTAGGAGAAGCCACTTCTGCAGATTGAGATTGAGTGGTGTGGTCACAAGTATTACTTTCTTCCAAAGTTTCACTGTAAACTCAATTCAATTAAATTGTTCTGGGGCTGGTTGAAGTAATGTGGATTTTTCTTTGTGTTTTGCATGCAACTATTCCTGACAGATTCAGACTTTGGCCTTGTAAACAGGTTATTGTTGTCTGGCTGATGGGACATTTTGCAAGGCAAAGACCTCTTGTACTTGACATAATCAAGTCTTGTGAAGTAAGGACCATTGATGCTTTTTTCTATAAAACATAGCAATACATGGATGCCTATACCTTTGTATGCCAATTTACTTCTCACATCAAATATGCTAAAATTATCTTGCAGTTAGGGTTTGGATGGATGTCAGACTGAATTTGCTGTTCAGAAGTACAAGATATATTGATGTATCCCTGCTACTTAGATATCCTCCATAATCCTCAGTAATGCTGTTACTGCCATGTTGTTAGGAGATTAGATATGCCAAATATGGATATTCAGAGTCATTTAGACTCTTAAGGGTTTAAAATCCAGATATAGGGTATCAAAATTTCTCAGAACACTAAATCTTGGGATTATATTGAGTTTATCTGGAAGCTCTCATAAATCTACATAAATTCCAATGGTTTTTGGACTTTTTTCAATGTGGAATGTGGTATAACATTTTCAGATTTACAAGTGCTGAGAGTTGGTTCTTAGTGTTTTGCACTGTACCAATGTTTCTGTATCTTTCTCCTGTAATTTATTGTTAGTACCTTCTAATTTGACTATTGTGAGAGATTCAGACTTGAAGTGAAGAAAAATACCCAGTAATCATTGATAGTGATGTGCCAGGCCCAGCTTCAGGCCATGGAGCAGACCAAGGCAAGCTTATTGGAGTCAGGCCAAGCCAGGCCAGAGGTGCTGGCCTGGTAAGGGCTTGGGCCTGACTCACATTGTTTGAAAAGCCAAAGCCGATAGCCCAGGCCAGGGCTTTTAGAACAAATGGCTAACAAATATTTTGATGGGATTTGATGTAATCAACATTACCTCTTGGTGTTTGTAACTTCAATTTAAGCTCTGACTGAAGTCACTGGTGACAGAATAGCTATACACCTTAACCAATAATGACTACTGCACTTCCTTAATAGTTGAGATGCATCAGTAGTAAGTACATATAGATTAAGTGTCCTTTTCCAAAATTGACTGAATCTTGACAATATCCATTGGGCTGTGTCCATATCTATTCAGTTCATTGAGTTTACTATCTATATGCACTAGAGCACAACAGAAGAGATAGACAGAGGAATGTCAACTGGTAACCTGGGAGATGGAATGGACAATCCAATACTTTCTCAAACAGGTAGAGATTTAGATTCAACAAGGAATGTCAAACAGGTAAAAAGGTCTCAAGTCATATGCTCAAAAGGTGGCCATGTGGCAAGAGTTGGCTTCTTTAGGAATTGAGAAATTCAAGCAGGTGGTTGACTCTTTCTACTCCAAGTGGCATTGGAATTGCTGTGAATGGATGAATGGATTGTGTGACAGATTATATGATAAATCTTATGACAAATACATTGAGCTATATGGAAAATAGAATCTGACAAATTATAATGATGGAGAGCAGAACATGCAATGGAGAGCAGAGAGATGACAGAACATATGATGTAAAAACACTTGTTGTTTGAAGTGACAATCAGCCTGATAACTGTGTTAATTTTATTGTCCATATGACCTTGCTCTATTTCATCCAAATGCAAACAAAAATATATATGCATACATTGGCAGTGTAACCAATTGATTACCATCCATTGTCATATGTGCATGTGTGATGTGCCTATTGCCATCTTTAGTAGTGTGCACATGTCTGTGATGTGTGTTAGTAGATCATATAAAAACAACATCTTGTATTCACAACATATATAGTCTGATCCAATAGTTTGGTCTGATTTGACTACTGCATGATACATGCAAGATTGTTCTATCTGTAGCTAATGACTACATTTTTTTGAATCTTCTGCTATCAGCTTTAGACTCTGGGCTCTTATTTATATCCTAGGCAACAATCATCAAACTTTGCATCTGGTATCTGGCCATGTCAACATAATGTTCCCATGGCCAGCTCAGGTGATCAACTACCAGGCTTTTCAGAGCTAGGTGCTGCTCCCCAACCTACTAAGATGATGTCAGCATTGAAATACCAACCCCCACCCAAACAGGATGACAAATTGGCTTGCAACATGAGCAAGAGCTTTGAAATGCCAGGGGGACTCTCTGTATCACAGATGAATTTAATTTTGAATTCTAGTTCTAGACCAGAGAAGACATCATTTGCATTGAAGTTATCATTCCCAGCAACAAATCTGGCATTGTTGCTATACCTGACTTTGCCTAAGCACAGTGCACTCTCATCAGAAGCACTGGGTAAGCAGGCCAGGATGCAGATACTATGCAAGGTAGTGTGCTAGTGCATAGTACCCCATTCTGGACAGCACAGCCCAAACAAGGGGCTAAGTTTAGAATGAGAGGGCAGGCAGCATTGTCAGACCAGACAATGCAATACCAGGAGGCAAGCCTGGTAACTGTTACTGGAAAGGAAGGCCATACTAGAAACAAGGTGTGTCCAGTGCCTCAACTGACAGAGAAGACAGAAAGTTGTGGCAAGGAGCCACAGGTGAGGCACAAGAGCCTTGGAAAAGTTCAGAATTTAGGATCTGAACTAGATTCTCTGAAGGAAGAAGAGAAAAAGTTGCTATTGACCTTGTCTGTCTAGCTTCAGCTGATATCAGACCATTTCTCAACAATCTCAAAAGAATTAATGCAAAAGTGTTCACAGCTGTATGTTATAAAGCACCTACAGTTACTGGCTGATAGAGGCCAGCATCTATCTATAGCTGATTCAATAGAATACATCAAACTTTTTACTCATATATTTGAGCTTGAGCTCAATAAGTATCTTTAGCATAAGGCAGCCCAAAGGACTGCAACATCAACAGTCACTGCAGCTGAATCAATAGACTATAATGCAGTTCTGTGTTGATGAGCACCCAAAATCACAGAAGCAATAGACATTCTCAACGCTCCACAACAGGCAGATGAGTCCCAACAAGACTTTCAAAAGCAACAAAATGCCACAATGGCAACAAGCTCATACTAGTGAAATGCCCACGTTGGCACTGTCAGAGACGGCAACATCCAACCATGCTGGTGAGGATAATGCAGAAATACTGCAGGAAATAAGGACACCTTGTTAATGTGTCACTATCAAAAAAAAAAAGCATGCAAAGATGGTGTGCCAGATGACCCAGTTACACTGCAATGTAGTGCAAGATGTGTCCATCTAGTAGACAACTAGAACAAGCATGTCAACTATCTATGCATCTGCAACCAAGACTTGCAGGATTGTGGAAAGTGGTTAATTGACAACTAATGTATAGTGTTTGAAAAGCATGGGGAGTCACAATAATCAACCAGATGTAATAATTTGTTGCAAGAACTGGTGAGCTGGACAGGGATCTGAATGATGGGAGTGGTAATGATGACTATTACAGTGACTGAGAAAATGGTTGTTCTAATGATGACTACAATAGGTGAGATTGTTGAGACAATTGCAGTTCTCTTGGTTGTTGACCAGAAACACCAGTTTCTCAGAATCCAACTGTGCCACAATCAGGAATGCAGGGTGTGATAAGGCTCATTCACCTGATTATATTTGTGCTAAACAAGTGGCTTTTGAATCATTGGAGTGTCAACTAACAAGCCCCAGAGTAAAGATGGAGGACTTCTTTACAGATGAGGTTGAAGAGAGACTGAATTGGCAGAGTGCTGCAAGCGCAGCAGGAATGACTGACAGTGTTGGATCCTTTTGAAATTGACCAGTGCCACTACTGGACATGCAATGGGCTTATAATCTGCATATGCCACTGGAGTGAAATGAGGTAGTAGCCTTGATGGTAGTACACAAGTGGGCTGGGTTGTGCTGATCTACTGGAGAAGTGTATTTTGCTAACAAAATATCTGAGCCCTCAAATGTTATGTTCAATAGTATCTTGCTAAAGGCAAGAAGTGTACAGTGGTTGAGGAGATCAATGGTGTCAAGGCTTTTGTTGAGGCTGAAATTGGAGGACACTGGACAAGTGCACTTATGTGCATTCAGAGAACAAGAATCTAAGGTTCAACCATGCCCAAAGCATGTTGACAAAGAAACATAGAAGGTTCAGTGCCTAACAAAAAATGATATACTGCGATTGTGCTAGTAGTAGCAGCAAGAGTTTGTGGATATTGTCAATGGAACAAAAGAGAAACTTTCTTCATGGAGGAAAGTTAACCATGAGATTAATCTCATAGATGAAACCAAGCAGTGTAAGTAACACTTGCCTTGCTGTCCATGAGTATTTCAGGATCAGCTTTGTAAAAGGAAAAATTAATATATTGATGCTGTGGGCAATGTAGCTAGAAATTGGTAGTTGTTTATTCAAGTAGCATACTTTGGAGATTTTTCTTCTTTTGCCTTGTCTTGACACATTGTGTATATGTGGATTAGTAGTTAAGAATGGCCTCTAGAGGCTCTTTCAGGAAGGCATGGTCAGAGCTTGAAGAGCTTTGGAAAGGGAAAAAGACCCCCTATGTAGAGTTAGCAGCATTTTCCACCATCACAAGTGATGAATTGCCAGCAATATTACTAACAGTAGGTGGCCATGGCCTACTCAGGCTGTGAAGAGCCACTTCCATACCAGATGCTCATCCATTTATGGATGGATGTGGACAAAGAAGAGTGCTATGAGTGCCAGAAGGAGGAAGTGTGCTACAAGCACTTGCATTAGCATAGACTGAGCTGAGCTCAGGCACCAGTGCAATCATATGTGTGCATTATAGCACAATCACTGGTTGAAGAGTATGGGCCCCAAGTGCAGATATCAAGAAGAATGGAGGTACTGCTGTGGCAGCTGGAGGTGGCAGAGCAGCAGGTGCACATGTCAGCAGCATTTTTGCAAGACAATCTTGCAATTATGATGATAGAAGGCTTGCTCAATCAAATCAAGGCTCATAAGGAGATAGCACATTATAGTGCTAGAGCAGATCAATTATGCTGCTAAGTGCAAAGTACCATTGTATGAGGGGTTGAGTGTAGACCCCAAACAGACTAAACCACAGTTACCTTAGGCAGCCAAAGTTGTGAGAGTAGTAGTGCCCAGCACAGCTAGGCTGAGACTAGCAGTAGTCTCAACTGCCATGTCAAGGCCTCCTTGGCCTACAGCTGCATCAATACCTCCACCTACAATGGCAGTAACAGTAGAAAAACCTATGCCTGACCTCTTGCTTAAATAGCAAGATGAAGAAATGGAGGAGGTCTCCTGGACAAGGAGAGAAATAGAAGTGCTGAAGGCTGGTGTGTTGATAAATGCAGATGACATTGAGATAGTAGTTCCCACAATGGGAAAAATTGGAGCATCTAGTCATGCCTAGAACATACTAAGGCCTCAGAAATTGACTCAGAGTTGTAAACCACCTCTTGACATATTGAAGATGAAAGTTGTAGACTTCTTTACAAATGTACTCAAATGGACAGAACCTGCCTAACTTATCTTTATGCATGTGGTGGCCATGCCAGACCCATCTGCCCAACTCAAGGTGGTTAAGTTGATCACCAATTTGTGCATCCCTGTGCAATATAATAGGTTGGTGGCTGCAACTGCAGCCAATAAGAGTAAGCAACATGCAGTGCCCACCATGGATGGTGATAGTGACCATGGAGAGTTGCAGTCAGAGGAGGCAAAGGAAGCAAAAGAGGGCAAAACACCTGCACAGCACTTCCAGCACATCCAGCAAAACAAAAAGCTTGCCAGAAAGAAAACAAACAAGGCCCAAGCAGCAGCCCACACTAGTGCACAGAAATTTCTTGGAACATATTTCCAATGAGTTAGGTCTGGGGGCTGCTTCATGTTGAGCAACTAAAGACATGCTTTTGTGGGGGCCTAGGCTCATGCTTCTATTATTTGTATCAAACAAATACTGTGTTCATGGGTGCTAATGCAAATTGTGCTACAGCCTTTAAGTTTTCTGCTTGCAAGTCCAGGGATGCTCTATAGACAATGGTGTACAAGCTTGCAGGCAGGGGCTTCCACTGCACTCTCTATGAGCTGGAATGGTTCTTCAAGTATTACAACAACTTCTGCATCCCTTGTTATGACTATATTGTTGGGTATATGCTATTTACTAAGCTTCAAACATTTGTGCAGTAGTGCAACTTATTGTTGAATGACCAAACAATGAAGTTGTTGATGTCCAATTCTGTGTATCAGAATCTTGTCAATCTAATGCAGGAGCCAGAGGACATGGCCCTCATCTAACAACAGCATGTCCCCTCATGCTTCCTGCACATGAAGGATAATAGTACTTTGGCATTGCATGTCATGCATGCACCAGACCCAAAAATGCCATTTGATCTATATCAACTAGCACAATATGTGCTAATCTATGACTGCTCAGGGTCGGAGAGCACCTGGCAGAGTATTGTGGTAGATTTTGCCTACTGAATGCACTGGCAAACTCTTTTTGGGTTTGCACTTTGTCAAGCTCTGTGCATCAACAGCGCAGAAAAGACTACTCTTGTCTGTTAGCTTGTGCTCATCTTGGTGCAACCAGGAATGTACTGAGAGGCTGTGACTGCTTACAATGTGGCTAACTCTGGTTGTCCATTTGTAGCCTAACATAGGGCCCAGATTCAACTTCACCAAGTTTATGTACCTGACAATCAAATGCAGAACTTCTCCAACAACAATGCAATTTGCATTTTGCTTCATAATTGTGTCCTATTAGACTTGGTTGACCATGCATACACTTATGATGTGGTCTACTTGGAACAACAGTTCCACCAGCCCACCATATCTGTAGACATCTTCAAAGACATCAACAATGAGTGCTTACAGCACCTCAATATATATGGGATTTCACTGGCCATCCCTCAATAGGATGGATAGCATGCAATATTCAAGGAGGACCACTACCACTTTCTATTCAAATGCACTGAGGAAGGCATGAATAATATTGTTCCAGAGGTCACCAGCCTCTATTATTAGATTGGAATAGATCCAAATGTGGGTCAGCTCTAGAAACAACTACTAGCATATGGTACAATGCCAACTATTGGAGCTGCAACTAACATTGCACTAACCAATTATATTATGGTAGATGCTACTGCTGCAGATATCTAATGGGCCCACCAAAGACAAAATTGGAGCCCCTCTCTGCCACAACTAATGTTGCACCAAAGGAGGGGGCAAAGATGACAGATACAGGCAGAGTCAAACTGAGCACAAAAATGGGTTGAAAAACCCTATCTTACTTTTGTAGTTTAGGTAACTTTGAGTTTCTAACTCAAAATGTGTTATTGACACTCATGCACTTCACAGCACATATTTTTTGTTTTAGCTTGTTGTATTCTCACCTTGCAATACACAGCATCATTGATACCTTTATCATTCATTATTGCACTGCCAGTGCACTTGAGTTCAAGTCATGCATATGCATTTACTGTATAATGTTACTCTCATGGGTAGTAAGAGACTCCAGCTGGTTAACATGCATTGAGGATGCACTTTGACTAGAGTTAGTCATGTGATTACAACAATTTTACCTGCTAGTGCAATTGTATCACTTAATGGTGCATTTCTAGAATGCCATTGCTAGAGTTAGGATACCCTCACATGTACTAGACCATACATTAGTCTAAAAGGGAGGTATATAATCAAAGGATTACCATCCATCATTATATGTGCATGTGTAATGTGCTTATTGCCATCTTTAGTAGTGTGCGCACATCTGTGATGTGCACTAGTAGATTATATAATGACAACATCTTGTATTCACAACATATCTAGTCTATTCTGATGATTTAGCTACTGCATGACATATGCAAGATGTAGCCAATGGCTACAGGCAGACATGACCCATATGTGTTACTCAGACCATACATAGTATACATTTCTGGCATGGCATACTATCAGGCTATAGGGTATACCTAGTACTATCATTCTTGTAGATGCCAAATAAAAGTAAATTCAGAGTCAATGACAAATGCCAGATGCCTTGTGGGCCTATTAGGTTATTAGGTAAAATCTCCATGCATTTCAACTTCTTGATATAGTGCATTTGTGTGCTGATAATTGCTGCCGATACATCTTCCTGGACTAACAACCTTGGCTTTAGATATTCTGATGTCCTGATTAATGATGCTGATACTTTCTTTTGAAAAAGCTGTGTGATGGAAGCTTACTGGTAATCTGAGTGTATTTCCAAGAACATCATTTTTCAATTATCCTTGCCCCAAATCTTTGGAATTGCAAATCAATTGAGTGTTATAGAGTCAAATCATTGGATTGCATGATATGAATCATTTGGTTAGTTGGTTGGTTGGTTGGTTGATTAGTTGGTTGGTTGGTTGGTTGGTTGGTTGGTTAGTTGGTTAGTTGGTTGGTTGGTTGGTTGGTTGGTTGGTTGGTTGGTTGGTTGGTTGGTTGGTTGATTGATTGATTTGATCCAACTTCTTTCTATTGATTGTGACTCAAAAAGCTGAAAGATTTCACTTTCTCTAAGTTGAACAGTTGATATGTAATTACAAGTTGGTGCATCATATTTCTACACAGTGTAGATAGAGCTTCTGATTCCTGATTTATTATCATGAAACTCCATCCTTGGATTATAATTGATGCTTTAATTTGTCTGAGGTAGGGCATATCTATTGGTGCTGTTTGACTTGTTGGGAGGACCCTTCTGACCTTGAATCTCCACAAATCATTGTAAAGCAAATGTGATCTCATGCTTGCCCAAGACAATGGATAATGGACTCTGTGATTTAAATATCTTCAAGCAATAACTGCATAATATACTCTTAAAACCTCTTAACATCTGCTGCATTCTGTTGGACATGGAGTTCCATATCCAGTTTCATTGCAAAAATTGGGTAAGTCATATTTTCTTCATTCCTTGAAACTCTATGAACATTGCATGTAGCCGGAATACATTCTAGATGAGCAGGTACGATCTAGTCTTGCACAACAAAGGCTGGCAGCACAACATAAAAAATACAATACAATATATGGATATTGCTAGTACTCAGTGATGTATACTAACTATGTTTTACTTTTCCTTTGCTGCTCATATAAAGACCTTTGTATCTTCATTACATAACTGAGCATTGATGATTGCTTCTGCATCAATGAATGTAAAATCTGTAGGCATTTCAACATTTGAGGATGTGTCCCAAGAGTTGTCATTCACAGTAATGAACTCAAAATTGAGCTTAGTGCTGTCTGAGTAGGTGGTGACTTAACCTTTTGGATAAGATAAGTAGTTTGCAAGAGTCCTGGACAGGTCTCAGAAACCTGCTATGAAATTTGAAGCTTGTTGGATATAGACAAGCTATGAACTATTAGTTGCCAAGGAAGGTCAGCAAGAAATGCTAAGATGAGGCAGTAAGAGATGGAAGGTGCTTAGCTACACAGAGCTACTAGACCTTAGCTATAAGTGCTGGGCACAAAGGTTTGTAGGTGAAGCACCAAGGTGTTGGCAATGTAAGACTAGATGTACCCAAATGACACTGCAAAAAGCCAAGTGAGGATGCACTAAGAGATGAGTGCCAAGAGGTAAGAATGTACTAAGACAACTTAGAGGAGTAAAGTTGCTTAGAGGTCTGAACTCTGGTGAAGATGGTTGTAGGCAGAACTGTGTATAATTTTTCTCTGTGTGATACTGACAAAAGTAAAGTATTGATACAAAGTAAAGATAGCAACCTTGTCAAACTCACCAAGAGTATAAGTGACACATAGAAGCAATGTATGAGGAAAAGGTAAGTAAGAGACCATGAATTATACCAAAAATATTGAAATGAAGGAAGACCAAAAATAGAAGAGTTGGCAAGACTTTGTTGACCATGAATCAACCAAGCCATCTGTTTCAGGGAAATACAATCAAATATATGTTGTCAGGGGGTTCAGTAGAACATTGGTGAGAAACTGAAACAAATGATGTTTCTGGGCTGTCTGTCAGTCAAGTTTGAGCTTCCATCATTCCATCACCTGTCAATTTGGACATATCAGAGATGGTAGAAGGTGTGAGTGTAGGAGGCTGCTTGACAACTGATCAGGGGAGGCAGGCAGCAAGGTGGGATATGTAGCAAGGAAGAATGGATCATGTGCTTTGGTCTGTAATTTAGTGAAATGTTTTGAGGGAAATCTTCCAGTTCTTTCAGAAAGGAAAGTAAAGGCTGCAAAATTTTACTGAGTTGCAGTGGCAAGGTTCTGTAGAGTAACTTATATGAGCTGATTTGTAAGGGGACTGGTCTCTGGACCATGTCCAACACTATTCTGAGCTTAGTCTGATGATTTGCCTATTCTTAGCTCTTCTGACTGACCACTCAGCCTGCTCTATTCCCTTCCATCTTCTAGTAGTCAGCCTTGATGAGTCACATGCATAGACCTTACTCAGCATCAATTATTGTTAGTCATGCTCCATTACATACTGGGGCCTACTTAGTTAAGCAGTATTAGTAATAGCACAGCCACCAATATAGTATATAAAGGCAGCCTGTGGATGGAATATTCCCAGGCTAAACAATAGTAGTATTCCCCTGGCCTATCTACTAAATTGACTATAAGCTTCTCTAGTGATGTACAACCCTCTGCTTGCTTTACCTGCCCCTTGCTTAACTCCAGCCTGCCTCTGAGCCCACTTGACTCTTGCTTGTTGCTTGCATTGCTGGCACTGTAGAAGGAGTTCCAGAGATGATAAGCCTTGTCCTTATATGATACAAGTGGGGCTCATCAATGGAAACCATGTTAAACATAAAGGACTTGATGATTTCCTTGCAGTTTTCATCAAATTGTATTATGTTGATTATGATGTCATTGTCTATATTGGAAATAAATAAACATATACAGGTCCCACACAGAAGATCATATGTTCCTTCAGTATAATTGATATTTGCAAGCTCCTGTGGATTTGATAGACATTGTCAGGCAGCACTATGATGTTACCAAACATCAGCACAAATGAGTCAATTTTGGCCTATGAGATAGGGTCCAAATGCACATAATTGAACAACAGCCTGTTAGTGATTTTAGTTGTCAATATGATGAGGACCCTGATTGGATCATTCTCAAGGTAGAGCTTGTACAAGTTGCTCCACCAGCAGCTGAGGAGTTGGATTTTGTAGTCTGAGCACCCTGCTGCAGCAACTGCTGAGACTGCACTGCACCTGAAGCTGTGGCCAGCAAAAGGTCCCAGGTTGATGCCTGCCAGGACCAGTGCCTCATGAATTTATTTGCTAGTGTAAGTGTAGGACAGTGCCCTGCCCTCTGGCTGCTCAAAAAGGGAGGTGTTGTATTGTCTTCATATGGAAGCTCAATGAACATCTGTTAGAGGGCTGCAACAGAACAGGAAGGGCATGCTGGTGCTAGTGCTGTGGTGATTGTGACTCCTTTTCTGAAGGGTTGGCTTTGGAGGTGGAAAGAGTGAGGTGCAAGTAGGTAGTATGCTCAAAGTCAGGCAGGAACTGAACTGAGCTACAGATGAGGTTGAGGCTTGCATTGAATTTACCCTTCTTTCTGACTGTAAATTCTCCACTGCATAAGAGGCTGGAATATGTGAGGCTATTGCAATCTGGCATACAGGGACACCGTGAGCATGCCTGAGCCAAGGCTGCAAAGAACAAAGAAATGGATGTATATACCAAGGCAGACATGAGACACTCTCAGTCAATTGTATGCACAGACTGAGCATGAGTTAGTTACAACTCTATACCAACCAGACAATTTACTTAGAATAGACCCAGACTCACACACACCTGTGCTGTTTATAGATATGACTTTGGAGTTCACCTCCTCTTAACAGAGGCAGCATGCAGTGTAGGTGGTAGTGTGGCCTGGTGTAGTGGCGGGTTTGAGCTGAGTGAGGAGAGCTGTGAGGATAGGTGGGCTGGACTGAGTGATGGTCATGCTCCTCATGGAAGCATTTCATACCATGCAAGAGCTGCTGCACAAGGGGAAACTTGAGCACTGTAAAGAAGAGATCACCATTGATGTGGATGGAACATACTGATGCCAGGTATGCCTGATTGTTTTGGGCTGAACTTGTGTGCCATAGCTTGCAACCCATAATAAGACTGCTGGCTGAAAAGCTGGGAGGACAGAGCTGTCAGGGTTATATGTAAAAGTTGTTGAGTTGCATGTGGAGGATAAAATGTTATTGGCCTGAGTACATGCAGCAGGTGCTGGCAGTGAGCCTGTGCCAAAGCTAGAAAGCAACAGTCTTGGAGTAATGACAGTTTTGCTCATACCACCAAGCTAGAGGTGCTTCAAGGTTGGTTTCTGTTTGAGCCAAGGTGCAATGGAAAACATGCAAGAAAAAAGCAAAATGAGAGGCAGCATTGGCAATCAGATTATCAGCAGAAGAGAGTCACTCAGAAGATATGGAAAAGTCAAGAGAGCAGGCCAAGACTATCATATGCTTCACAAGTTTGGTTGGTGTGAATCAAATTGACTTGTTATGGATGGTGCTCAAGACAGCTTCATTATCAATGTGTAATACTATGTGACATTCTCAGAAGTTCTCCCCCCAACTAAGAATTGCATAGACAACTGCTAGCATTTCTTTGACCTGGATGTGTGCTTTGCAGTGGCAATGAGGACAGCAAGCAGAAAACCATTTAGCCCCAAGGTACCTGCCTAAGCCTTGGGAACTGCTGGTGTTGGAGTCAATGTTAATGCAGGGACAATCAGAAAAAATGAGGTAAATACCATTCTATTCTGGTGTGATGGAGGTCCACCAGCTGATGCCCTGGCAATCAAGGAAAAGTATGTGGCAAGTGGTGAATAGGATGGAGGGAAACAAGAATGTAAAGTTGTAATGGCTGCAACTGAGATTGGAATGAAGATCAGCCCTATAGATGCGATCATTAAGGTCTTTAATTGGTTTTATATCAAGAATAAAGATATAACATGACAAAAGAAACAAAAACTACAAAAAGCTGTTGAAAATGAATAGACTAAAGAGAAACTAATGACTGTACTGCTCAGGAAAGGCCATACTTGGGTTTCAAACTCAGCTTCTTACATAAGATTCAATAGAAGAGAGACTGGTCTGGCTGAATGAGAATATGTTTTTTCATCTCATCAACACTAGGAACTGGCTTGATTTGGGGTTTAGGTTTGGGATTTGTGGTGCTACTTGTAGGTTTTTGCTTGGGGCTCTTGAATATACCTATGGTGTTTGTGGGTTTTAGCATTGGCTTCTTGGTCTTACTCATACTACTACTTGCGGGTTTGTTGGGTGTGCTACAAGGTAACAACTCCATCAAATGATCTACTGGGGGAGAATCATGATGACCTTTGTTCCAATGGTATGGGGCTGAACACTCATCATAGGCAAGAGCATTGCCATGCAGTATTGGAGAGAGATGATCCCAGGACAGTAAAGGATGGTAATTGCCAGAAGTGTGATGGTGTCCCACCGCATCATCCACTTCTACATCGCTTGGGCCACTAACTAGAAGAAGTGCAGTGCAACACAGGCAGCAAGGAGTGGTGATGTAAAATGCATATCAAATTTTTACAACAACAATGAATATAATGAAGTGATCAACCAGTGACATGAAATATGCAGAATTTCAACAGACTCACGTTCAAGGATATACTTCTTAAAAGAAGGAACACGAGTCCAGCTTGTGATCTCAATAGACCAGCTAGTTGGAAATATCTCAACTACTGTCAACCTTTATATTACTTTACTCTTTGTGCTAGTCCCTATGGAGACATTTCTGTATTACATGGCATTATGAATAAATTTCTGAAATCAGAAATTTTGCTGACATCAGCCATTCATGAGTCCCTGAAGGATACAGCTGACATAACAGCACTCTCACAACTGAAAGCAAGCCTGAGTCTGTTGTTAACAGGTGTAAGTAGTAGGTAGAACAAGACTGTAGGTTTTAACATCATTTGAGCCATTTTAGCATAGGTTTCTGTCAACAGAGGCACTGGCAATTTATGGGGGTTGGTTGATGATATGAGGGTGCACCACTTTGATCTGGACTTTAATCAAAGACAATCGCTCAGAGTTTCATACCAGGGCACAAAGATTACTTTGTCATATAAATGAAGAACATTTGGAAAAGCAGCAGAGAAGACAAGCTTTACAAAATGAAGTTAAAATTAATAATTTGTCTATGTATGAAAATTGTCAAGATGGCACTTGGACAATCACAACAATAATGGAAGTGATCAGAGTTTTCATCCAGCCAGTTTCATCAATTGCTAAGGGTGGGGTGTCTGTGGACACAATTCAAATGATGGATGTCACGATGGATCCTTATATGTACTGATCTGACATGACACTGTCAATTGCATCAGAGAAAGCAGTTTTGACATTGGAACCACATAACCTCAGTGTTTGATCACCCGTGAAGCCAAGATTGGCGCCAAATTGAATAATATGAGTTATGGTAGATACAAATGACTGCCTAGCATACTCGCATAAATAGTGGGACCATGCTGCTACATTCAATGTTGATTCAACATGGAGCAGAGGAACAGAGGAACAGGAGAGAGCATTGTCTGTGTTGGAGTGTGCTGGAGGGATGGGGAGAGAGGCATCAAGAGGGTCAAGAGGCTGAAAACCAAAAGACAAAGTGTGAATGCCCAAGGGCAGGCCCAAGCAAGTCAAATGAGTGGGGAGAGGGAGACTCGCCCTGCCTGCTGCCTAATCCTTGTGTTGCACTTTGGAATGATCAGCCTTTCCCCACATCAAGCATGTGTGAGAGCAGCCCCACAAGCAAGGGGAGGTGGTGCATCTCTCATCATTATACTTGCAGCAAGGCTCATTGGGGTTAACAGGTGATCAGGCAATCAAGATGCCTTTAGACTGCTTTGCAGGAGTGGACTTGCAGTGGGCATACATGTGTTTCAATAGGAGCTGTCCCTGCAGCCCCACTGTGAATAGTCCCCAGCTGCATTTTAGCTCTTCAACTGTTGAAGAACACTGAGTGATACGCAAAGATTGCATGCCACTCATACTTGGCCACCAGTTCCAAGAGCTGTTCCATGTAAGCCCAGAACGTTTTGGTGGCTGACATGTTGTTGACATGAAAAGCGAGGATGAGAAAGTATGATTGGAGGGGAATGAGAACCAAGAAGGGCATTTTGTACTCGCAAGCAGCCCAGTGACTGACCTTGGATTGGTTGGTGGCACCGTTGAATGTGTAAGCTGTTTTGTGATTGCAGTTGGTAGGGTCCAGCTTGTGAAGGTCCATAGCCTTGAAGTCATGAGTAGTGATCACAGCCAAGATAGCTGCATTAGCATCATGGAAACAGGATTGAAGGAGAAGAGGGACAGTGAAGGATGCACTGTTAGATACTACTGCTGCAATAGGGGGGACAAAGGATGCTGCCTGAGGTGCTGAGTTTGAGGGGATGGTTGTCAAGGCGATGCATGCTGGGCTGGGCTGAGAGCCAACTTTCTCAAGAAGCTGGGTCATGAGATTCATCAGCTGAGCATGGGATTTGCAGATTTCCACCACTTCCTCAGCAGACAGAGTGGCGAGTTCAGATGTGATGGGAGGAAGGGTCATGATATGAGATGAAGTGCTGGTAAAATGTCCACTGGAAGCTCTGGGAGGCAGAGAAAAATTTCTCAGTGGCATGCACTCGTGAACTAAGTAGAATGAACTCAAATGGGATGCATGACATAAGAGACTACTATAGCAAGCAGGCGCTGCAAGCGCAGTGTGAAACAACATTGGAATAATAAGATAAGTACTTACCTGCAAGCACAGTGCGAGATGACAAGGTGTTTCTCAGCGGTGCTTGCAGGTTATATGCTAAATGAAACAATGGCGAAGAAACAAAGCACTATGGCCAGGGTGGCCATATTATGATGTAATGTGATATGTGATGGGTGAAGTGGTTCCACTGCTAGTACCAGAAAATGTTTCTGTGGGAAAAAGTATAAAAGAAGTGTGTCATGCCATTTCCAATGTACAAATTTCCAACAGAAAAAGGCACTTTCCTTTGTTTAAAGACTTTTTCTGTCAGAAATTGGCACATTGAAAATGGCATGACACATTTTTTTTACACTTTTTCCCACAGAAACATCTTCCAATGCCAGCAGTGTTTGGCGAAATAAGTCTTTGCCTGAAGCAACACTACTCCCCCTTGCTCAATACAGCATTCTCGCACCTCCACCGCACACTCGAGCTCCTCCAGACCGTCAATGCTCGCAACGGGCCCGCACAAGGACTGCATCTACACCACCAGCTGGGCGATTCCGCCCGTCCTCCCGAGCTGGGCCTTTGAGCACGGCACAGTCCAGCACGTGAACAGCGTTCCCATCAGTTCAGTCCTGCGATCCGCACCACAAAAAACCACTCACGAATTGCATCCGCAGCGGCGACGTCATCTACATCATGCTCCCGCCGCCGTTCACACACGCGTACTCTGTCGGTGAAATACTCATCGATATGGGAGGTGCGCGGATAAACAACTCCAATGCTCTCAAGTATGCTGCGTGTTATGGGCGTACGGATGTGATTGAACTGTTGCTCGAGAAGGGAGCCGAAATTGATGAAATTCCGCACTCGAATGACCTCAGATATCCCGGAAGTGGGAGGGGAACAGCGCTGCATCAGGCAGCGGTGGTCGGCCAGCTGGAGGTTGTGCAGCTTCTCCTGGCTAATGGTGCAGATCCGAGGTTGAAGAACATTGTTGGAAGAACGGCACTCGAACTTGCAAAGGAAGAAAATCACACGATGGTTATGGATGTTTTAGAGTCATCACTTGCATAATCCAACGCTTTTCTGAGAAGCAGGAATGTTTTGATTTGGTATCTATACCGGCTGGGTTGTGTCAGAAAGCTTTTCGGGTCGACAACATCGGTTCACCCTGGCCCAAATGCCCAACTGAGAAAAAGTATTTCCTGCATCTCCAGGGCTGAGCATCCAATCTGCGTTTCCAAAGTATGTGCGTCCTTCGTAGGGCACGAGGCACCGACCACCGGCAATATACTGTAGAATTCAGGGAACAATCCAAGTATTGGGGATTTTCATGAGGAATTGTGTACGTAGACTTAGACTACCGTGGAGTAACATGATGATGCATAAAATTGCGTGGCTCTGAAGCATTGTTCATCGACGTGAGCCATTCTGCAAATGACCGATCTGGCCTAGCTCTTATTGTTACTACATATTACATACAATAACTCGGACTGACTTTCCATCACCGTGTTCCTCCATGTTGAACAAATTCCTAACTAATACTCGAATCCTACAAGATATGCCTATCGTTCTCCAGGGAGTACTCAAGGAATGGCGCAATTTTGTTGTTATGTTGCTATGAACTTGTAAAAACCCTAGGTATTCTGCCCAACTTCAAGTACGCAGTCCACCCTGAGCCATTTTGCATTGAATGACATTGACCTAGCCTACTTAATGATACCAGGATTCTCCTAGTATTACTATTACAATAAATGCCCTCTCCCAATGTCACTCTAAAACCGGGCAGATTCCAAATGGCATCAGACAACGGTCGTACAAGTCACCTACTAGTTCAGATTCAATGTTCGACGGATTATACAGACTTCCCACATCTCAGTTGCTCCATCCAAAAAAATGAATGCAACCTCAATGCAACCAGACCGCATGACTCCCCCCTTGCATCACCTCCCCCTCTCCCGGTCGCGGCCACCCTGCGACAACTCGAACTCCACCAGTCCCCCACCCATCCCACTCCAACACCCTCACACCCGCCCCGCCCTCCCCTGCCGCACTATCATCATCCGTCAACAGTATCCAGACCCCCTCCCCCTCGTCTTTCCCTCGGACGTCCAGTGCATTTGCCTTGCCGCCAGACGTCGGCGTCTCCCAGTACTCTGATGTCTCGTTGTCGTCGACGAACGTCCCGTCCTTGTCGAGGCGGAAGTGCGGAGCCACCCGCGCACGGAGGGGGAGGCGCTGCGCGTA
>JAGGAP010000204.1:0-51753 GCA_017657235.1 Termitomyces sp. T73sscA | reverse complement strand
GCCGACACACTGTGTGGTCCATCGGATGGTCTGGTGAGGCAATGCCGATGTTGCCGGGTTTGATCGGGTGCCTAGCCGAAATGGTGCGGCATGTCTGTCACTGGGTAGCACACTGGGCTATTCCGTCGCGGGTTCCGAATCTCGGGATCGATCTTCCAAAAATAGCGTCTGGGCGTGGGGAGGGGTTTAGTCATGAGACCCTTGCTGGGGTGCATGGGAGTGGGAGGCTATGAGCTGGCCGAGCGCCTCATCGCGGGACAATACCAGCGCGCACACAGTAAGCCCTGCCGAGTACAGCTGGGTTTAGAAATTGGGACAGCACGTTAGCGGCAGATGGTGTGGGATTTAGTGTGGGAAGTAATTACCACCCCCATTACGTACTGCAGGACTTAGGACACTATGGTCAAGAGGAAGTCTCATGTACGAAAATAAGTCCTGAAAGAAATAAAAATGATTCATCATCATCATCTATTACCAGACCGAGAATAATCCGCTATCTATTCCAAAAGAAAGCTTATCTTGCCTCACACACCACACAACGACGGGTCAACTTGAGCCGATGTGGCACGGATACGTCCTAGGAACAAACCGTCCGTCAACACGGCCATCACCTCCAATGCGCTATCAAACCGCAGGGGAGCTGTGTCTATCGCCAGCACACTGATTGTATTCGAGGCACCACCGGAAACTAACTTGAGGTTCCAGCACGTCCCACAATTAGGTGAGTCAAAGCCCGCGACAGCAGTAGTGCCACCCATGTTTGGGAAGTTGGGTAAGGAATCAAAGGTCGTGAAGCCCTTTGTTTCAAGGTCGTTCGTACCGTCTGAGCAAGCGACGATGTTCAGAGAGAGCAAGCGACGATGTTTAGAGAATTTGCTGCATTGTCGTAGGTTTAGTCAAAAGAAACGCTGTCGGCAAGGGCTAAGGCGGGAAGGAGAGATGCCAGACAGATGTTAACTTCATGTTGTAGATTCGTACTTTCAAATTGGATTGGACGCGTCAGCGCAGTGTTTGATAAGACTAAAGCTTATCGGGGACTTCTGACTGCAGATGGGATCCTCCTCTAAGGTCCCCTTGTACTCAGAGAACTTGCCCTTCTTATTCACGAATGCCGAAGTTCCCAGGCATCTAGATTTAAACTAGCGACACAAGTTCAAAGGACAATGATCGCACGGTGAGAAAATGTCACCGCAAATCCACCAGTGTTCCAGCTTGTCAAGTACCCAAGTGATCACGAGGTAGCAAAGAAGGCGCCGAACATTAGAGAGAAGAGGCAGAATATCAGGAAATGAGTCAAATGGTATGGAGAAGCGAAAGACAAAAATGCCAAATATGGCATTTTTCGAAGTCACTGCCCAAGTTCATGGATCGCTGAGGTCAGAGACAACATCACAGGGACAAGTTTTGCATATAGATATTGTGAAAGGCTTAGTCCCGAAGAAAGTTCGAATGAACCTCATTAAATCCGCTAAGAACACCCAGGGCGCCGCAAAATTCGCTGATATGAAATACAAGTTGTGTTGTGCAGATGTAATTTGGCTGCAATTTAATATGATATGACCTTTCATATACAGCGATTGTTCCTTAACATTAAGAAGCTTAACGAGTCGGGAAAGAAAACTAACCGCGTCACCATTTTGACCAGAGGAAGTTGCGAAATGACAGTACAGTTATGTATGCCGGAAATATTTGTTGCCAATGTCAGCTTGTCTGTTGTTATGAAGCGGCATACGCGCAAGGGCAAGAGTTGAATCAAACCTGACTTTCCAAGACCCGGTGGTTTCCGGTCCGCGGATCACCGTGACTTGTGCCTGTCAATCAGCTGCAGCTCCTTTGTCCATGGTCCGTGCGTCTGCGAATCACAAACATGGCGATTATCTATCAGAGATGCTCGTCCTCTTTTTATGCACTCAGCGCTGGCTTCTTTCTATCTTACGGATGCAACTCTCATGCAGTTTGGGCATTTTTTTTCAATTATCAACACGATGTCATCCTTTCCCCAAAGACTTGGTTCATATTTTGCCTGCTCGCTTTAGTTAGGGGTATTCTTGGAGTGCTAAACATCTATCTTGTTTTGTACTATGAGTTCGCTGATTCTAAGCCACTTTTATTCTCCTGTGTCCATGGATCCCCCACCTTTAATGTTGCTTGTATGTTTCCTGTACCTGTTTTACGGTGTTTTCGGCGCTTTCTGTGCCATGCCTATGCTATTTTCGCAACTGAGTCGCCTCTCCCTTCCTCCGTTGGGCGTAGTTCCGGCAGACGTAATTCTCTATCACTATAAAGATTTCTGTCAGTAACGATGAGCTCTTCATGTTGTTCGTATGTGTGTTTGGGGGTTGAGGTTTTCCTGCTAGTACTTGGTTCTCTCGTCTGGGCTACCCTTCCTCTTGCTACCTCTGCATGTCCTTTCGGGATTTAATATTCAGGTGGTCCTCATGGCGAAGTGGGAGTTTAGTTAGCGTACAGATTCCATCCATTCTGGTAATCTAGTACGTGATTATAGGGCCTGGCGCTGCTCTCTCCCTCCTGGGTTGGCTTGTCCTTTGGTGTTCCCATTTTTGTCCCCCGGCTTCCCTCCTGCTGGTAGTGTGATCATTGCCTATACCTGAAACAAGACAACGAAATCAAATTTTCTTCATGGTATCTACTGTGCCTAATAGAATTCACAGATACCCCTTGCTATCGTTGTGATGGTCACTAAGTGTCATATAAGTATGTATGACCATATTGGCTTTTTTGAAACATGGATTCCGGTTATACGAACACGATTGTATAAAAAAAAAGTCTGTAATTGTCTTTCTTTCAAATTTATAAAATTTCTGTAATTTCAATTATCAGACCGAGAATAATCTACTATCTATCTAAAAAGAAAGCTTACCGTGCCTCAAAGACCACAGAACGACGCGTCAACCTGGGCCGATGTGACTTCGACGCGTCCTAGGGCTATCGCTTGACCGTCCGTCAATGTATTCATTGCCTCTAACGCGATATTGAACCCCAGGGGAGCTGTGTCTATCGCCAGGAGACTGATCGTGTTCGAGACGCTACCGGAAACGAATGTAAGGTTCCAGCACGTCCCACAATTGGGTGAGTCAAAGCCCGCGACAGCCTCGGCGCCGCCGATATTCGGGAAGTTGGGTAAGGAACCAAAAGTCGTGAAGCCCTTTGTTTCAAGACCGTTCGGACCGTCTGAACAAGCGACAATGTTCAGAGAATTTGCTGCACCGTCGTAGGTTTGGTCGAAAGAGACGCTTTGGGCGAAGGATAAAGCGGGAAGGAGGATGAGGGATGCCAGGATAGACGTGAACTTCATGTTGGAGATGTGGGAGTTAGTAGGTAGTACTTTCAAATTGATGGGGTGTCAGCGCAGTGGTGTATGAGTTTGAAGCTTGTTGGGGGCTTCTGACTGCAGACGAATCCTCCTCCAAGGTTCCTTTATACTCAGAGAATCGGTTCTTTCCATTCACGAATCTTGAAGTTCCCAGACGTCCAGGTCTAGACTAGCGACACAAGTTCGAAAAACAATGATTGATCGCACGATGAGAAAATATCACCGCAAAGCCACCAGTATTCTGACCTGTAAAGGACAAGGAGATCACAAGGCATCAAGGAAGCAGCCGAGTATCGGTGAGAAATGGCCGAATATCAGAAAAGAAGTCAAATGGAAGGTAGACAGATGGATTTCATCGGAAGTTCATGGATCGCCGAGGTTATAGACAGCGTCACAGGGATAAATAATGTACATAAGTGTTATGTAAAAGACTCGAAGAAAGTTTGATGTACTCAGTTCGTTATATCCACGAACACCCAAGGCCGCCAAATTCGCTGACAGGGGATACAAGTTGTGTCGCGCAGAGGTAATATCACTGCAATTGAATATATATATTCCTTAATATGCAGTGATCATTACTTGAGATCGAGAGGCTTGAAGCTTGATGCGGATGAGCCACTGGAGTGGAAGGATACCAGACCTATAGTCGCAGAAAGTCGACAAAGTGACATGAAAGGAACCTTGTATATTGTGATTACGAGTGTAGTTTTTCATCCTTATAGCAAGAGAAGGAAAGGTAGATTGGCACAGTGCAGTGCTGAGCTTGTGGGCGTCAGGACGAGGCATTGCCGGCAGAACGGAGGAACCTGGAAGATAGGTAGTAGCCACATCGCGATTGGGGCCAGAGAACGTTATGAGAGAACTGTACATTTGTGTACGCCGATATCTGTTATCACTAAGCACTACATGAGTAGTTGGGCGACACATCATCGATAATTAAGTACTCGGAAGGCAAAGTCGGCCCAATCAAACCCGACTTCCGAATGTCGGTGATTTCCGGCCACGGATCATACCATTTTCTAGAGCTCCGACAAAAACAAGTGACCCCCGTCATTTCAAACGACTCAAGAATCAGGTTGGGACTAGGGAGCAGGAGCAGGTGAGCAGCCTTTATTTCGATAAGATTTGTACGGGCAGCATGACTTTGATATATCCGTTGTCCTTGCAATCTCTTAATCATATCATGAATCAGGTCGGCGCGTCTGCGATCACAACATGGCGATTCTTAACAGGGAAGAAGTTGTCGTTGGCATACTTGGTTAGTCTAGCTACACCTCTTCTATCTGTTTTCTGATCTCCCCTGAAGCCCTTCAGGGTGCCTTTATCGAGCATCAGGCTATGCTCAAAAAATTATCTCTGAAGCAAAAGATTGTCGTTGCGCAGGTGCGCAGTGTAGAGGACTTGAATCGTTGCGATGCTTTGATTATTCCTGGTGGAGGCAAGTACGATCAGCTTGGCAACTGATGTAAGTATATCTGATCTTTCAACGTTGCCAACAGAATCCACAACCATGGCCGTTCTCGCCCGTGTTTCTGGTCTCTTAGAGCCCCTTCGACAGTTCGTGAAGACCAAGCCTGTTTGGGGAACTTGTGCCGGTGCGATCATGTTATCCCAAATGGTGGAGGGCACAAAGAAGGGCGGACAAGAAATTCTAGGCGGGATTTCTATCACTATCGCTAGAAACGGCTGGGGATCGCAGGTGGAATCTTTCGAGGCTGATCTCAACGTTCACGGTTTACGCAATTCGGAGCAACCGTTCAAGGGTGTCTTCATCCGCGCTCCGGCAAGTCCAGCCCCCGTGGTTGATTATCACTCTTCCACTTACGGAATCGATAACAGGTCGTGCTTGAGCTTACACCCGGGCCTAATGACGTTCCCATCCAAGTAATTGCTCGTCTCCCCACCAGTCTCTTACCGCAATCACTTTCTTCGCTGGACGAGAATGACCCTAAGACCATTGTTGCGTTGTGCCAGGGACGACACTTCTTGACCACCTTCCATCCGGAGCTAACCCAAGATCACCGCTTCCACGAGTACTTTGTCAAGGAATGTGTCTTCCCTGCTGTAGTTTGAGACACATGCAGTACCTCACATGGCTCGACATATTGTCACTTTTTAGCCGATGTGGCACATAGTGGATTTCAGCTAATGGAAACTCCGTTATCGATCACGAAACGGTGAGACGATCATTACCATTACCGTATCTTGATACCGCTCGTGTCCGAGCTCTATCACTGTAAGCTGTTGTAATGTACTCATTGACCAGGCGGAGAAAGTCTGAGGCTCGTGTGATTGCAAGTTTAGACATGACTTCGATTTCCACGTTAAAATGTCCGAGTCATGTGCACAAGCACTTTTGAGCCGAAAATCCCAACATCCAACCAGAAACACTGTTATCGTTCTATCAAATTTCCACGACAGCGCATGGCGTTCACTCTTGTCATTGAAACTTCTTATCGTCGCATAGATAAGTAACATGAGAATGCTGTGAAATCAATCACCCCCTTGTCATACATTGCACCTCCAATATAATCAGAGTCATGTTGTCCCAGCTCTGGTTGATACTTATCGCTGCAGCAAGTGTGCTTGGCGCACAAGGACGCCAGTTGCGCAAAGAGGACATCCACGAACGACAGGTCGCTGCTGCTAAGCGTTGGCGTACGATCCCTGGTACCGAAACAGCTCATGCGCAGTCATTCCCAGTGAAACGCGCCACCACAAAGAATATCACGTTCTCGAACCCCGCAGCGTCTCGTATGTGGATATACTTAGACCCCTCCTCGCAACGAGATTCTGAACGATAGGCGTTTGTTTTTCCCAGAGTTCTTCGTCGACGGGACTAGCATCCCTGAGATCGACTTTGATGTCGGACCTAGTTGGTCAGGATTGCTGCCTATCAGCAGTGACAAGAACGAAACTCGCAAGGTAAGTCCATGATTAGACCTCTGAGCCCCAGGGACACTAACATATCCCCAAAGCTGTTCTTCTGGCTTTTTCCCCCTGGTCCCGATGGAAGTCTTGATGATCTCATCTTTTGGTACGTTCTAGCATGGATTTCTCCTTGTTTTCATGCTAAGTCCAACTAACAAGGACTAATGGCGGACCAGGTTGCTCGTCTCTTGAGGGTTTTCTCCAAGAAAATGGGGTAATTATGTATTTTCCTCGATTATTGGAACATAACAAGACCTCTGTCGTTTTCAGCCATTTACATGGAGCTATGGACAGGCCAAGGCTACCGTGAACGAATTTAGCTGGACTAATCTTTCTACTGTCCTTTGGGTGGAACAGCCTGTTGGTACAGGCTTCTCTCAAGGAAAACCGGATATTAAGGCGAGTATGCTGTGTTTGATCCTTCCTTCTCGTCGTCAATCACTAATGAGATGATATAGAACGAAGATGACCTTGCCGCGCAGTTGGTCGGATTCCTGCAGCAGTTTCTTGAAGTTTTCTCGGAACTAAAGAATAAGAAGTTCTATTTATCAGGCGAGAGCGTGAGTCTGATGCGTCTGGCGCTCATGTCCTCCAATCTGATGATATTTTAAAAAGTACGCTGGAGCCTATGTGCCTTGTAAGTCGAGTAGACAACCATTGCTTTGCATGACAAATGTTCTCTTCCCAGACATCGCTAACTTCATATATGAGCATCCTACTCTCCTTGACTTAGACCTACAAGGAATATGGATATCTGATCGTAAGTACTTGGGTTTGGTGTTAATCTAACATTCTTACTGTCGAAAAGCGTCACTATCGTGGGATGTCGTTCAAGAACAGATACCGGCAGTTGACTTCGTCCACAAATATGAGCACGTCTTTGCTTTCAAGTGCGTTTTCATGTCAACTTGAATGGGCTAAGTTTACCCGTATCCTATCTAGCCAATCCTTCATGTCGCAGCTAGATGCTCTAGCATCGAGGTGCAACTATGCTGGCTACTTCGACAAGCATGTCACGTACCCGCCTGAAGGACTTCTTCCTCTCCCAGGCAAATCGACTTCTGCAGATCCTGGATGCGATGCATGGGATATCATTTTCGAGGCCGCACTTAATATTAACCCTGCGTTCAATATCTATCGCATCTTCGACACATTTCCTATCCTCTGGGACGTTCTTGGCTTCCCGTGTGTTCCTATGCCTTCTACATGTTTCCGTTCTCACAGTCTTCTGTAATCTAGAGGATCGTTTGAACAGGTACAGGTGTCGCCTATATACTTTGATAGAGAAGATGTCAAGAAAGCTATCCATGCGCCTGTTGACGTTTCCTGGAAGGAATGCTCCGATATAAATGTTTTCCCCAACGGAGATGGCAGTATTCCATCAGCTCTCAGTGTCTTACCAAATGTCATCGAGAAAAGCAACAGGACTGTCATTGTTCACGGCCTCGCTGATTTTATCCTCATTGCTGAAGGGTGAGTGGTCCAATACTTTGTTGCAAGAATCGCCGATGTGACGATGCAATTTAGAACGAGAATCGTCATTCAAAAGTACGTCTTTTCTTATCGAATAGAAAAATGCTATGAAACCGTTTGGCTATCTTAGCATGACATGTGGGCTTTAAGCAATATTCTATTTTTATGGTTCTGTTGAACACCCCTTTAGGGAACGGAAAACAAGGCTTTCAGACACCCATTGCAAACGATTCCTTCATTGTTGATGGAGTTGGAGCTTTGGGAAACACTCATAATGAGCGAGGACTCACATATGTGGAGGTCCAGCTGAGCGGCCACATGTACGTATCCATTTTGAGTTTATTGAGTAGTCTCTCACGAAACGTTTTCAAGGGTCCCGCAATTCTCTCCAGTGGTAAGCCGCGTCTAAGCTGCCCCTCGCCCAGACTTGATATACATGTTCTAGGCTGCATTCCAAATTATGCAATATTTAATGGGTGCGAGAGCGACGCCATAGATTTTTGTTTCCAGTTCCTTTAGGTCAAGTCTACATTCATCATGTTGTTCGTTCCAATGTTGGATGTTCTATGATAGGATCGATTGTAGGTCTGCATCTACAAATACGCATTTTTCCCATTCTAAGACAGCACCATGATCTGTCACTCCCTGTACGTAGAAACGAACCTTCGTGCATTTGCCCACTCCAATCTCAGACCAAAACGGAAGTTCCCGAAGAACAACTTCAAACACTTTGCTCTGACCTACCAAACCAGTTGTCCCCAGCCATACAGCTTCCTCGGGCTGGGTCACATGCCCGTCTAGAGAATAAGGAGCCCCATAAATATTGTAGTACATGAATTGAGGGAACCAGTTGTTTGATGATTGAATCGGCCAAGCAGAGACAGGGTCATTGGGAGAGTTGATATTGGTCAGTGTTAAAGGAGGTAAGGATGCACCGACTTCCCAGGAAAGCATTCCAGAGAAATCTTTAGATTCTGGTGCTTTAAAATTCGCCCAAAGTATCATGGGACTATGTGCAATGATAGTCGGTGGCATGGGGTATATGTTCAGTTGTCCGATCCGGATCTCAATATCCAAGTCCTGAGTGGGATCTTCAGCTATGATTGCAACTATGAGTCCAATTGCACTCGTTTGATGAGTAACTTGGTCCTGCTTCGTTGACACATCAAGCTGGATAGATAGCTCAGACCAGCCGTCACCGTCAGAGTCAGCAATAGGCTGAACCTCAAATAAGGCAGCGTCAGCGGCTGAAGATTTCACCAATAGTCCTAGATCAAGATCGGCCTGACCAGATTTTACTACCTTGTAGTGTATAGTAGCCCTGTATGTCGGACCGGGGGTAAGGGATAGAGTCTGGATCGGAATCCAAATACTCTTGAACATTATATCCTCCTCAGAACCTGAACATGATATACTGAGCACGACGGAACTTCCACCATTCCAAGCATCTTCGAAACAAATAGCTGGCACAACTTGAGGCAAGGGACTAATCCGGTCATCAACTTCCCAGCTTACAGCAGGGAAAGGCCACAACAAGTCTCCGATAGAACATTGTTTATCGATGTCAGTCCAACCGTCTGCCGTCTGATAAACCCTAATTCCATTCACGAACCAGGCTCGACCAACGCCAGGACTGAACGTGGTATGGAAAGGAAGTTCAATAGGATCTGGAGGGGGATTGTGGGGAAAGAAGCTTGCAATGGGCTGGAACGGGCCATGGGGACATTCAGGCTCCTCTTTCCGTCTAGGAGCTTCGGGAACTTCGACCTCGCCGCTAATAGGTCCGACCCATAATTTACGATCATACTCCCACCATTTCTCCCAGCTGAATCCTGGCTTATCCTGTTCGCTCTCCCAGGTCCAACCTTGTCCAAAGAGCGCGACGCTAAGACCTAGAGAATCTGGGGCGATATGAGTGATAGCTTTGTAAGAACCAAAGCCTCCCCCGCCATGTGACCCGCGGCCCCAGACATCAACGCCCATGTATATATCATTCAAAGATTTTTTATGTAGCTGAGATGGGGCATCACCGGCGAAGACCGAGTCCAACGATAGAAAGTATTCCGCTGTCGTGTTCGGGTAATTTGATGGCCACTGAGCAGAAACCGCTTGAAGAAGAGTAAGGCAATCATGGATAGAGGACGTACTGTGTAATTTGTAAATATAGTGGTTGAAGAAAGGAAAAAAGGAAGATTTAGACTGTTCAAGCGATCTTGCCATTGTAGCTGACCATTGAAAATCACACTATCATACCTGTCGAAGATCGATAAGACACAACATGGTGACGTAGGAACGATTTACCAGTGAGTTTCCCCGTGACTTCCGACTTTGGTCAAAATCTCAGACTGCAAAAGGGTTATCCATGCGGCAAGGGTTCTACATTGTTCGACGCCGCCGCGAAGTGTACATTCAAAATTCAGAAGATAACCATCAAAACCGCGTTGAGAGGCTAGCTCTGCAAGAAGTCTTGCATAATGTGGAGACAAGGGGAGAGAACTGTATCCAGAGGCACCCCTAGCAGGCCCATTGATAGATCGGGGGAGTTGCCCGACGATAAGACGAAGACAGTCTTCTTCGTCGTTTCTTTCAAATATTCTTCAAAGGTATCGAATAAACACGTGACGACTATACTGCAAGAAAAAAAGCATACAAAGTACCGAGGATCTTCGCACCCTGTCTGTGCGCTGCAGTGATCCAACCGGGAGGAGGAACTGTGACACGGTGATGCGAAAAACTAGTTAGCAAAAGATCAGCTTACGAAAGAGCCAGATTGACAATCAAACTTGCTATACAAAAATGTCACAACTAGACCAAAAGTTGTACGTGTATGAGAGGGCAGAAGGGCTTTCGGTGTAGCCTCCCTATGTGTAAATCAGTGACCTTGACCTATGAACGACATCTAAAATTACCTTATAATCATGGCAAACCTTGTTGAGAGGTGAGTAGTTATCCTTCTCGTTAGTTAGAAGTCTGAAATACCAAAAGCTTTCCTCGTTGGTTTCCCCCGTGATCGTCTGCTCGGGCGAAATACTTGAGGACACCCTCAAGTTTCCGAAGATTTGAACCTACAGCCCATGCATCAAGATCTTCCAATGAACAGAAATAAGGTACATCTATATTGGTAGACGAGGGATTAGCGAACTGTGGCATCGCTGCAATTGCCAGTGTAAAGTCTTGAAACTTGAACTAGGGTTAATGTGATTTGTCAGCAAACCTGGCCGAATGAAGTGAAAATTGTATCCCATACGTCGAAGAAAGTACGTGTTCATACAGTATAGATACACCTCAATGGACTGACCTCTTTGGTGATATTTTATTCAATTATGACAAGGGTCAAGCTCGTTTCAAGGGTCTCAAAAAGGTCGAGGTTACGAATTGGTCAATTTCAGAATTGGGATGTTCCACAACTCACACAGTCCTATTTGATTCAATTCGTCCAAGCCTTGAGTTAAGTTCAGATGAGACGCAAAAAGATTTTAGTGTCCTTCATAAACAGGCAGGTAAGGCACCATCCACTACACCGCTGAGGCGTGTGCCGTAAATTTAAATCAATTTGAGGGGTACTACCAAACATAAAGACAGAGAACGACACGCTTCCTGCGGAAAACTTCACAGGAGAGATTGCAAATCAAGTTGATTGTCATATAAGTTCACATGATCCAGATCATGACATAGTATGGCTATTGGCGGTTGACGGTAATAGAGTTTCTGATTTGACGAATACGATAGGAGAAAACGTCTTCTCTTGATGCCGACGAGTCCATGAGCATCAAGGCTTTAGGAGCTCAGAAAGTTGTATCCCATGCAGGCCAACTTGTCGTACCTTCACTAATATCTACCACAGCACATTTCAAAGGGGGAACTGATTCCCCATTGCCACTCACAGGAACGAATGTCAGTTCAACAGGTGATGATGATCACCTCATTGACATCAAGGACACCATGAACTCAAGCTTTCGTGAACCCCCGAGAAAGACATTGGTAGAGAAAGAATTTGTGAATGTATGTGTAGATTATTGATTCTGGACATAATTTGATAACTATATCACCTCAGCCTACTTGTAAGATTAAAATCTTCAAGGAGGCAGCTAACGCCGGTTTTGGCACCTGCATCAGACGTGTTGAAGCTTTGGGAATTCAACCTTTTCCAGTCAACCTTCCGTCGGATGTGCTTGGCTTCACAGTCTCACGACGGTTTACGTCCAACGCCTATGGCGGGAATTTGCAGCAAACTTTCCTAACGCTTAAAGAAGAGAAACATCCTTGCCGTAACTTCATGTATCTCAGCCTCGACCACAACCCTTACGCTCCACAGCGTGCCGTTTATCCTGGTTTGTTTTATAGAGCCGGAACAAAGATTGAGCTCAAAGAGTATCGCTTGATAATACGCATCAAATCCTCTGTCTGGATGTATCTCGGTCAGTACGAGCTTATACCATCGACGCCTCTTACCAAGGAGGAGTGAATTGCCAATGGACCATGTATCTAAAATCTGTTCCTGATGCTGCTGAGAAATTTGTGAAGACAAAACTCTTGTGGCTTAAGAAGCTAGTAGAGTCGATATTCGTGCACGTATATCGCTTCGAAAAACACTTGGCCGCGAACCCACTATAAAAGAGGTTGAAGGATGCAATGGTTCTGGAGTCACTGATAAAGATGTCCAACTCGCTTACTCAAGTGGTCAAGAAGTCGGTTCTCTCATGTGACTTGCAAGATCTTGGTGCTCATCCTTCACCCCATCAGCGAATTGGCGTATGGGCCATGAAATGCGTCGGGTATGACGAGGTATCTCAGCGAGAGATGCAGCAAAAATCTGCTACATGGGTCCCACCATTTACAGATTCGAAAGAACCGAGTAAAACTAAAAACTCGACTAAAAAACGTTCCAGGGAACCAGGAGTATCAAAATCAATGAAGAGGATGAAGAAATAGCCTGTGACAGGTCAAGCTATGAGGTGAACCCCAAGGTGGATGAAGTAGGGCAAAAAGCAAAGTTTGATAGTCTATCGAAACCACATGTCGAGGTTTGGTATTCCGATGTAAGTAGCGGGAAGATTTAGTCCTCGAATCAAAAATGCGTACTACTATACTAAAAAGTCATTGACTAAAATATGTCGAAGGAATGAATAGCCAGATCTAATCATCATACTACACAAATGGAAGTGAGCCTTCATGCATTTAAGTGCAAGACAGCCACTGGTACATACCATAATATACATCGATCCAGGCCAAGGGCTGACAGTTCCGTTCCGCTGCACAAAAGAGTCAACTTCTGTCTCGCGAAGGACTTCGGAGAGGCGATGGAGGTCTCCTGCATCGCCAGGGGCTCGGCGCACATTGTTGAGGCTGAAAACCACTTTGACGATCTCAACGATGGTCTTATGCACAGAGGCTTCACCGGGGCAGTGACGGAAGGCAGTCCCGTCGAGGTAATAAGATGCGGCATGTCGTTTTGGATTGACTCTGGTGGGTTCAGGGAATTCGATCGGCTATAGTATACGGACAGCATCAGATATTTACATGGATCCAGAATACCGTACTAACATTGAGGTAGGCATTTCTAAAACTCGCCCATATGCGATCGCCGGCCTTGACTTCCATAGGAGGATATCCAGGACCTTGATCAATTATAGCATCTTCAACGACTCCCCTCCAGAGACCTGAATATTGAGGCTGGAGACCTAGAGATTAATTTCAGAACAAATAACATATAAATACATAGAAAAGGATCTCACGCATCGCTTCACGAACATATCCGGACAATAGGGTCTCGCTCTGAGGGCCCTTGTTCGCCACTAACTCAACGATGGCTTTTCTCTCCATAGTACGGGCATCGTCGAGATAAAAGTCGATGACGTTGACAGCGGCGTGGGCAAAGTCGACAGTAGCGATTGCGATGCTTATGATGTTACCAATCAACTCATCAACGGGGCGACCAGTTGCTGTTAAGGCACTGAGGAAAGGATACCACGGCTTCTTGTCTGGAGGCCGGAAGAAGGACGAAACACGCGCAATGACACCTCCAAGGAAGCTCTGCTCGCAAATAGAAGTGGACTAAACGACATGAAATATGTGACACCCACGGGTGAAGACGAAGGTGAAACTTCGATTAACGATCTAGCTGTCAAAGCCTCGATCATCATTTCGGCTCGAGTCGCAGCCTCTTGAATACTGAAATGGTTTTCTGGCTGATCAAATACAAGGAACGTCGCACTGCGAAAACTTTTGAAGCGATCTTCATCAAAATGAGTATGGGGACATACGTATACTGTCGAGAGACAGTAAGTCAGTAGGTACGCTTTCGTTCAAAATCACCTACAAGTGCCGCAAGCATGTCGAAAAATTCATTTTCAGTGAAAATACCAGAAGGATTCTGCGTCGTCTTCAAGGGTATACCGGTCTAGAAAACGGAGTATGAATAAGTACCTCACGGAGATGTTGAAGAGGACTGACTACTTTGTCCGCGGCGACATTAGCAGCCACCGCGTTAATCACGTCTTTGACAACATCGACGTATTTTCCTGAGACATTGGGATACCTGTAATCAACAGTCCAGAAACACCAGAAACCAAGAAGTTGAAACACATACTTCCATGTCTTCTCCTTGATTTTGGCCACAACAGAGGTGGCGAACGCAGTAGCGTGTCGATCCACAGATGCTTCATCAGGAAATATTGCGTGAATGATTGCTTTGTCAGAATCACGTCTGGCAGACAATTTTGAGACAGGTAAAATAGAATGCGATGTCGAGATATATACTTCCTAGCTTCGTCGAAAACCAGGGGAGAGCCATATCCGGGTATTTCGTATATGACTTTGAAACGAGCCGGATCGCTGAAGACGGCTTTGATTCCGGTGAAAGTCCTGATATATTTGGTAATCGGCAATATCTTGGGGTGCTTAAAGATGTATTTTTTGTCTATCTTCTGTCGAGTAAGGCTATCTTCCATCTTTTGAGGAGTGAAGAAAGGATACAACGAATACACCGAGTTCTTGATTCATTTCGTTAGACGGTTAAAATACAGAAGGTTGAAGTACATACCCAAGGGAAATGTCGAGGAAGATGACGAAGGAGTAACTTTGGAACTGGAAGATGTCAAGCTTGCTTGGGAAAGGATATACTTGCCGTGCTTACTTTGCCCACCCAGACCACCATTATTCATGTCTCGCTGACAGTCGTAGAAGCCCCAAGTCGTTAGATTAGCAGCTGTAGTGGAGAATAAGAAAGTCGTGGATGGATAATTACATGAAATTTGCTTACGAGTAAAGTCACTAGTATAAAACCGATCACCTCGTACGAGGGCAATGGCATCACCAAGAATAGCACGAGTAATCTGAAGATAGTTCAGAACTATTACACTGAGGGTAGAGTATGTCCCACAGTATAACCACAAGCAAAGCGGAACGTATCCGTCAAGGGCATGGTCGACTCAGCTTGCAAACCAGTCTACGGAATAGATGTCACGTCAAGGGCTAGAACGAGTGAATATTTAACTCGCATAGAGTTCCAGGTTGTCAACATGACCGTACAGGCGGCGAGCAGCACCCTAATATTTTGTCGGAAAGGAAGTACCAAAGTTAGAAATCACTTACAGCGATTTCAGGGTCGGGGTTCCACTCTTCAAAGGTTTTGAACTCTACATTGGACAAGATTAATATGCGAAAACACGTTTGTCGATTAATAATCACACCCACCTCGAAGACCCAAGAACTTCCTGAACTCGTTCATAGTACAGACACCCCAAGCACGAGACTGCTCGATGCCCATCATTTCTACAAGGCGGAGGACAGTTGGTGTACCACGAGCTCGGAAAGCGCCAGCAGGGTTCTCTATCGCAGCGTACAAGATTCCGGCCAGGTCGTCGTCGGAGAAAGTCCCGTCTGGACCACGTTTCAATCTATGAATCATGGAACAAGATCGAAGACAAGTTATAATTGTTCTCCATGAAATAGCACTACATACCCTGCGAATGTTCGTTCGGATGGCTTTGAGGTCGCATCCAAAACCTTGGACAGCTTGCCGATGTCCTTGAAAGACAGCTGATAAAAGTTGCTGGAACAGAACATGGGTAGATAAACAGTGATGCATACCTCTTCAAACGGCTTGTCGTCAAAGACCTTTCTGAAGACACCCTCCGTCCATTTTTCATCCTTCGCGGAGAGTGTTGCATGCCACTACGGAGATTGTATGAGAATAGCTCTTCGAAATCTTGAAGTCGACTCACACGATATATAACATTAAACTCGACGCTCACATGGTTACCAAGACCGCGATCGACCTTCAGATCTTTTGTTTTGATAATCTGAGAAGGGCATGGTCAGTACGCCCACGAAGTTGAGGTGTTTTCGACACACACATCGAACGGGTTCATATTCCAATTCCAGCCTTCAGACATTCCCAAAAAGCCTGTAACATAATCACCCATAATTGCACTCATGAAATGTCCGCAACTGGGAGGATATAGTGAGACTGAAGGAAGGAAGGTAACATCACGCACTTGATGAGCCTCGCAGTCTGGAAAATCTCTTCATCTTGAAGGGCCAGTTTCTCGGAGTCGGCGGGGGGAGGATCTGACCAGCGTCTACGCTCATTGATTTTGAGAATCCTCTTAGCAATGTACTATCTGACAAGAATTAGAACAATAAATCGAGAAGCAGTAAGGAGACTTGCGTTGTGATTGCGGCTAAATAGGACGAGAAGCACGTTTGTGGCTGGTTCTAGAAATAAAAGGCGCTCTTCGGAGAAGGTATCTGGGAAGAGAAGACCGCGACCTGAAGCCTTGTCGCGAACTTTATCTTGGACTTCTTGATCTTATGGAAAGTCAGATAGGATGTTTTCGAAGAGATACAATACACCCACTATCTCCATACAAGGGACTCAAGTCGAGGTAGGAACTCGCGTTATTAATGGAAATGTTCTTGGGGTCCGTACGGAATACTGAGTGCGTGACGATCAAGGCAAATGCGAATACCATGCTGGACATTCCACCAGGGTGATCTCGGATCTGAAGACATGAAGGAACAATCAATATCACAGCACGACATAAACGTACCCCTTGCCGCTTAAGGATAGTGTCAAACACGAGCCCAGCATCAGGAAGAGACGTCCTGGGGAGACCGGCCTTCCCTTGAACACTTCTTGCGTATGGCATACCAGCGCGGCCGAGGTCTGGATTAAGAAGGTTGTTTCCCCCTCCGTCAGCACGCCTGAAAGAGTCCTGAGGACCAACATGGGACGCAGGAGGATGAGGGACGGTATTGTAAAGCATGTCTATAAGTCCGTTGTTCATCTTTTTCGAAAGATCACCATTAGGATCAAGACGAGCAAGAATACCGAGACCAGTGGTAAACTGCCTGTGCGTCAGCTTTTCGCTTGGATAGTCACTGATAACTATACTTACCGCGCCCTTGCGATCATCAATTGCCATAGGGTGCATCACCGAGTCGAAGAAAGCGCCCTACAAAATTTCTACCATAGTACGGTAAGTAAACAAACCATCTATGTACTTACAACTTGAGATAAATTTGGTTTGAATGGACCTTTAGTCTTTATCGATTCAAGCTTGATATATGTCAACTCGAAGTTCACAGTTTAAAAGACTATTACACTCATACTTACTCTATCAATGAGATTGGTGATACGAGAGTGACCCTCCAGGTCGTCAGATGGGTCGGTTGTAATCTCCCAATCATAGTAACCAGTGGGAGAATCGGGAAGTGGACGATTTTTGAGGTAGATGGCGTCGGCACCTATTGAAAGAGCTTCTGCGGCACTGAAATGAACCATGGCGATTGTACTGGAACCAAAGTCAGCATACTGATTTATATATACTCGTGAAGGATGAGTCTAAAAGAACCGTCCCGAACAAGAGTTGTCAGTTACTCCAAGAGCACAGGATAAATCCGATCAAGGAGCACACCGGTTGCGACTCAGATTTAAAGTCCTCCCTTCTTCACCAGAGGATACTGGTTAGCAGACACATGTAGCCATCTCGGCCAAGAGTGATGAATCTATAGCCCTTGCATGAGCGCGCATTTGACAGTCCACATCGTGGAATGACATGTCACATAGCAATAAGGATGGGTTGAGAGTGTGTTGCCGTGTAAAATGCCGATATGACTCCTATTCAGAGGCACCTACGTTACCTTCATCGACTCATTAAACACATCATTCTCGATGTTAAGCCAGCGGGCCGATGGGGTTAGATCAAATTACCATCCTAACCAATTTTGAAGAGTAAGTAGTGAGCGAAGATAGGTAAATTTCTATATCACGATATGCCAACGAGCTGAGGGAGTCGATCATTGAAGACATTTGTCGTAGGACGTTTCTTGAGCGCTTGAGCTACCAAAGAAAGTTATGATCATAAATACATACGGAGTACGAGTAAGTACCTTTGTAGACATCGAGCAACTCTGAGTTCATATGGTCTGATTCTGTGTGTAATTCACAGCCAATTACCCGCTAATGCATATTGATCCATCATCGATGCATCATCTATCCGATAACTGTACCACACTTCCTTGAAACCCCGAATAATTGGTACAAGCATCGCTCAATATGTAGGGCTTCTGAAGGATGACCGGCTCGCTACGAGGGCATCCTTGCCGAAAGCTACGCTCAAATGAAGATAACGTCGTAACTCGGCTTTCCTGCGCTCATGGTCCCGTACTTAAGTAACTTATGTGCATCGTTCTACAATGAACGGACGATGAAATCCGAGTGCCTGAAACTATAGTAAGTGGATGAAGTCTGTTTCTACAAGGACCTTTCTGTCTGTCGTGTAAACTTTTACTGTGTTACATGAACACACAGCGTTCACACCTCTGAGTCGGACGTGTCATAACATGCAACCCAGCGGAAGCTAGCAATATAGCCAAACACTTTCAATCATCAACTTCACTTTTGCATTCAGACATCGAGGACACATCATGCCTAACCAGTGCTCACAATGTCTCAGCAATCTAGCCGTCGAAGTAGCTCTGACTCGGAGTAAGTCCAGGTGAGTCTCACTTCGCAGTCACAAATCACTGGCCCCTAAATAGGCGGCAATATCCACCCGAAAACGTGAACAGAAAAGCCCGACTGTGGACCGCGGTACACTGCAGCATGATGTCTGAGCGATCCTGTGCCGCCAGAAAGCATCCGATTGAGTAAGGTGATGATGACGTGGATGAATTTATGAACCTTGGGCGGTTATGACTCTCACGCCGCACGCCTTCCCCTCGGGTACCCCTTGCATCCTTGCCTTTTATTACTCTTCTTTTACCCTTGCATGCATCTGCCTGTGGTGTCGAATCCAACCTCGCTTCTACCGCATGATACTTATGGAACCTCACGTTGGAACACGCCCGGGCGAGGCTGAAAATTATGGGCATAGACTCATTCATTTGATTAGCATGAGTCGTTTTCTCCGAAGATAGAGGAATATCGTGATATTTCCACCATAATACTTGGTACCTATGCAAGCCATGATAAAATGAAGTTGAAGGTTACGTACAACCTTGATGGTGGCAGCAACATCCATTACTTATAACGTTCAAGACAGTAAGTAGAGGAGAAGCCTAGTCCTACTCGGTTGCAACTGCCAACTACCGAGCAAAAAAGCTTTTTTAAAATTTATACACAAGCGTATCGGAGCTAGGTGTCGGGCCGGCCTTGAAGCTTGAAGTTGAAACCAGTTGAAACCACAGGGACTGCATGCACGTGCTGTACGTCTTCGTTAAGCCAGCCCTCCTCTATGCTGACTGGTCAATAAGTCATCTTCGTGACATTTGTAACTGCACACATTCCTTTGACCGTCCATTGCGAAGCTTTTTTTTTACCGTTTTTATCTCATCCACTGTGATCTTATAATAAGCTTTCATTAGGAACCTACCACCCGCTATAAGGGAGTCATCTCTGAAGCGATCGAAGCACGATTACGGCTCGTACTTAAGACTGTCAGGCTAACGCGTGCTCGAAACGTTCCGTCAAGAGCAGTTTTCTCTCGCTTGCCGCATTGTTGTGATACGACCAAAAAGTCGTTTACATGCTTTGGAATGGACAAAGGTTTTTCAACCATCTTTTCCAAGTCGTAGATGGGAAGAAGCTGATGACGTATAGGAATCAGACTTGAAAACGGATACAATGAACGAGCGGACAAGTTGTGGTCAATCTACGTGTCTAAAGCGGAGCACTACGACTCAAGCAGGACAGAAACCTGGAAGGGCGACATGGAGAGTACATTGATTTTCGTGAGCTTGCTCCTGATTTTCAACAAAAGCTCTCTGATTTTGAAACTCTCAGGCTGGTCTTTTTTCTGCCACTGTCACGTCATTCATCATAGAAAGCTACAAACTTCTCAAGAAGGATCCGGTAGATATGACAAATCATCTTCTTTCACATCTGCTAGTTCAAATGACCGCTGCAACAGCGAACTTGACTACTCCCCAGATTTTGGAACTGGAAGAATTGACGACTTTCACGCCCCGAGTTGCAGCTGTCTCAGTCAATATATTATGGTTTCTGAGTCTTTCGTGCAGCCTTGGTGCGGCTTTGTGTACTACTCTCGTGCAGAAATGGGTGCGAGATTATTTGCAGCGGATACAGTGCCACAACGAACCGCTCCGGAGGGCTAGAATGAGAGCCTTTTTATTTGAAGGCACCAAAAAGTGGCAGATGGATTTTATCGTCGAATATATCCCAACATTGCTCCATGCATCGCTCTTCCTTTTCTTTGCTGGCCTCATCATCTTCTTGTCCGAACTTAATGTCCCTGTCTGCAGTGTCGTTGCTGCAGTAACCTTGATCTGGTTGGCGGCATACGTCCTTGCAACCATTGCCCCTGTTTTGGACGCAGCGGCGCCCTATGAAACGCTGTTGACTGGCACATTCTGGAGCTTGTTGCAGCAGTCTCTACGCTTGTTCTATCGCGTTTTCCCTCGTCACAGCCAGTTTCATTCATTATCATCATGCCTGGATAAAGATTTGGCGACAGTTCGTACTTCTCTAGCTTTGAACCCTAAGCTCTCAGACAATGTTTCTTCCCCCGATGCGCAAACATTTATTTGGGCGAGAGCCATGATCACAGGTGATCATGAACTTGAGTTATTCCTGGAAAGCATTCCGGGGTTCTTGAGCTCTAAAGATGGGTGTAAGACATGGTCAGCCGTTTACCGCGATTCGTCAAATTCTTTACAATGTCAAATAACCCAGCTGTTGGCTACCTGTGCTCGAACCACCTATATGGATCCTCGAGTTCGACAGCGGCGAGCTTCAACGTGCATTGAAGCACTGTTCGCTATCTCACAATACGAGATATACCATGCTCCTGCCCGCGGAACAGAGCACTCTACTATTGCAGACCTTACCCGTTATATACGTCTGATCATAGCAGCGAAGGATCAGACAAGTATGCCCATCACCAAAGGTATATGTACTCTCGCCCTGTTAGGGCGCCAGCATTTCATATCAAAATTCATCAATCGTTCTGTTCCGGGTAATGACTTTTCGACCCCAGATGACCGTGTGTTTTCTATCCCCTCAGATGTTGTACATATGTCGCAGAGAGCTGACAGGGCATTGGGAGACGTCGATATCATGCGACGTATGCTGGAAGAAGGACTCAAAAGATATGCGCAGGACCCTCAGAATCATCAAACGGACATATTGGATCTATGCCGGCGATATTTCAGCGTCGTGGGGCCAAGGTCACAGGATTTGCTTGATTGGGGAAAGAAAATTGGTCCGATACTCTACGAGTATGATATGGCCAAACAACACCCCTTGCTATCCTGGTACTCTCTGCTCCCTGACGTTCGGCATTCATTGTCATTTAACATCTCCGGGCTGGAACCGCCAGAGGGGATACTTGAGGTTTATGCTTCTCAAGTATCAGTTCTATTGAGACGGCTCGGTATATACCCGCAACTTCCGGACATGTCACAGATTGTTACAACCCAAATGGTCCTACCTCCTCCTTCTTTCCAGATACAGCCAAGCTGGACCAACACAGAAGATTACGGACCTCTTCAACGCGAGCTTGAACCCCTATCTCGACTCCTGAGCTTGCTGGAACCTAGCCCGAAAGCACATCAGGTGGACCTTCGCTCTGAGCGTTTGAATACCGCATTTATCTACGACGTACCATATCCTGATGGACGTCCCATTCTCACTGACCTCCTGGGCCCGTTCAGTACAATTGCATTCATACTGGAAGATATCCGACATGGAGCCGGGATTGTTACCCTGCTTGACCTGGTGATGAAGTTCAAGACCTTTGCACCGAGAACTGTTGAACCGCATACCATTCGCGAGATGATCGACACAATCTTTGCAGAATCATCTCCTCAGCTCAAACCGGGTTCTCAAGTCCTTTTCGTTGCAGTCCTGCGCACGATTCTTGACTGGGAAAGCGATGAATCCGCAATCCAACCCTGTCCATTCTCTGACTCTGATATAACACTCCTTGTAGGATATTTGAAAAAGCTTTCTTATAAACTCTCCCTCGAAACTGCCGAGAGACTTTTCGGACTATCCCCCACTGATGACTCACAGAAGGTATCTGGTGTACAGCAAAGTTTTCCTACTAGCATATGCAAAGCAGTGCTGAGACCACCTCAGAATGCAGACAGTGCACTTCGAATACAAGCCGTTTACAGCCACGTCCTTGCGCAACGTACGAAGCTAAGGTCCAGCTCAAGCTAAATACTTCTCTGTAAGTATTGAACTGGACTCCAGCTTGTACCATAGACAGTTATTCTCTATAGATTGGAAGAAGTGTCAGTCTGTCAGGTGCGATGACTGAAGTAAAAACACCTGTGGTAATACGATAAAAATGGCTTTCTTATTCAAGCCATTGCAAATGTGTGAGAGCTCTCGCAATCGTTTCGTCGGCAAGTCCGCTGGATATGTCAAAGTCAGGTCGTTGAAACCGCTTCCATTCGCCTGTCGGATGATCTTTTACGCGCGGTAAACATCGTGTGATATAGGTAGCACAGGGCCGATCCTGAGGAGAAAATGACCAACAGCGCCGCATCAACAACCAGAGATCATCGGTTAAACCACGTTCCAAGCTTGCTGTATCAAGTGGCCGGCTTGGGTGTTCGCCTTTCAAAGTCTTGCGGTAGACAAGCATGGGACCGGAGTTGCCAAAAGGACGTTGTCCGGTCAAAATCTGTTCCACAAAGTTGTTAGGGCTTCAATGTACGTTATGAGTTGTTTACCTCAAAACAGACCATCCCAAATGCGTACACATCACTCGCTTCAGTTTTTCGAACTAATTCAACATCCAGATCAAGGAGCTCGGGCGCTTCGAAGCTTGCTCTAGAAGGATCATAATTGGATGAGAGGGCATGTCCAGTAAGGCCACCGTTTTCTGAAATATATGAAAGGCCAAAATCCGTGAGACATGCTCGTTCAGAATCTGTAACAAGTATATTCGTGCTCTTTAAGTCGCCATGGACAATGCCGTTCATATGAAGATACTTCATTCCTTCAGCAACGTCGCCGATCTGGGTAAGACATAGAGTCATAATGGAGTAAAGAAAAGCACAAGGGGATTCCTGTACCAAAGATATTCGATCATTATATGGCTTTTCATTTAAGAAATCAAGAATGTTTCCATTAGATATCCAAGGCGAGACAAGGCATAAGCTTTTCCGGAAATCGCCGAGACTATGGATACCATAGAATGGGAGGACGTTAGGATGAAAGAGCTGGCCCCAAGTTATTGCTTCGCGATAAAATGTCTATATTAATAATGAAAGTATCGCCAAGAACCGGTGAGGAATCACATAAGAATGAATTGACATTGACATATACCTCGTAAAGAAGGGTTCGGTCAGAATACTGGTATACCCTGCATATTTTCAGGCATATGGGCTGTCCGTCGTAGTACGCTTTATAGACGTCACCAAAACCTCCAGCAGAGTGTGGATATTCCTCCTTCTCAATGACGCCATCGATAGAGAAGCAACGGGGATACAACTTTGATCTACAGCTCAAACGGACAAGAGACACTGTGATGATTGCACGGAACTGAGATTCGAGGGGTGCATAATCCAATAGCTAAATGGTGATTTTACGGGATGTTCAAGCCAAACGATTGAATTCGCGCACCTTCTGAAGAAGGTCAAGTATGTCTTGTGCCATGTCTTTGCGATAGCTCAGTAACTTCGCGTATTTCTCCCGTGTGGAAAAGATATCCATGAGTCGCGCACAAATATCCATAATTTGTCCACCAACGCATGGACCCAAGCTTCGTGCGCGGGAGGCATTAACAAGCAATGAGCAATTGGCGGAGGATGACAAGACGATACTGTCCCAGTCTACATGTTCATCCCCAGAATACCATCTTGTTTGAGCGCGAAGGAAATTGGTAGGCAAATTCTGCTCCTTGGACAAGCTTCTACGATATCTAACGCTGGTCGAGAGATCGCAATCTGAATCATGTGAAATCACATTCGACATGAGAGTTGTGTATCGACGACGATACCCTCTCCACTTGAGTTCCGACAAAATCGATTTGTTTGTAGTTGTTGTCACACCAAGTTCCGAGGTTATTTGACCCTAAGAAAAGTATAACATAAATACCCACCTCCACAAGCTCTGAAATATCTAAGTGAACAGTCACAGTTTCAGATTGATCTCCAGGGATTTTTCAGAAAAAATGTCAGAAATTATGTCGGTATCATGGAAAAACTCGCTACTTACCAGTAAGAAATAAGGGAGATAAGTCAATATCTGGACCGAACGATCCCCGCGCCTTGCTTAGCCATTTTGAGACTTGATAATTTATTTAATTTCAAAAGCTTGCAGAATTTATGCCATTGATTATGGGCCGTTGACGAGCACGGTGATCCCGAGATCTAGAAGAAGTACGGGTTTGGCACTTATACAATGTATTCTCGAATGACATACATAATGGCACTAGCGGACCGTCCCTTGCACATAACTAAATCTACATTATCTGCGGTTCCATTTACAGCCATACAATTGCCAGTTTCTATTCCATCATGGTACCATATGACCCTTCTTCATCAATGTACTGACAATCGAAATAGTGCCTGCAATAATAGACAATTCCTTAAAGTATGTGCAGACAGTCGCTGAAGTGCATGCTGGTCAGTATAAATTCAAGATTAATAGATACATGGACTAACAAAACATTGAACACAATGATTGGAGGTGCATATACAAAGGTCAAGGTTCATACTAGGCATGCATTGCATGTTCTGAATAACAATTAAATTTCAACCAGTGCCTCCATTAGCAGGCCCAATCTCTCTAGAGCAAGACTTGGTAGAGCTACATAGTAGGTTAGTGCTGTAGAGAACATCCTTGTCTGCATATAGCCTTACTTGCTCCCTATATAGTGCCAGGAGCTATCTCTGTAGTATTTTATGCCTTGTAGCTCAAGGAGCTATCTCTGTAGTATTTCATAGTGCATGGTGACATGCCTGGCTCACATGAGACAGGCAGTAGAAACATAATGAGAACATACCTTGTGAAAGGCTGTCGGTTTACAGCCTCACTAAGATCTCAATCAGACAAGACAAAATCCACTTTGTTTGCTCATGAGTAAGATTATACAAAAATAAGTATTACGATAAACTTCACCTTCGTTTGCTTGTGAGTAAGATGAGCAACGAAGGCGGTAATTAAAACTGTTTGAGGCGACGCTCACGTGAGTGTGTCGCAGTGTGACGTCAAACTGAGATTTCCATCCAAATCGTTGTAACTTGTATCCAGCAAGCTTACACCCCTCCCCCCTCTGAAAACTTGTGGTCATGTCAAGCGCTTGCTCCGTTCTTCCTTTCCTACTCGTCGAGAGCCGCACAGTCCTTCACTTCGGAGTATGGCAGCCATTTGTCGTGGTCTGGTGGGAAACCCACCCAACATACCAGGTATTGTCGACCTCGACCTCATCTTCATTTGTCAATTATTTCGTCAATGACATGGTGGTCTGTGGCCCCATCCTCCGTGACTATGGGTCTTGGTCCCTGTCGGGGAACATGGCGGGATTGTTGGCAATGTGACGCTTGAGGAGGCTTGCGTGGAACCCAAGGAAGGTGCACTGTTTGTCATTGAGTAGACAAAGGGTGTATTCTGACTTCTCTGGAAAGGCTGCAACTATCTCATATGGCCCATCATGCCAAGGCATGAACTTTGCCACACGTTTGTGGCCCTTCCACATGTAATCTTTTTGGCAATTCTTCATGGCCAGCATGACAAGATTGCCTACCTTGTAGGCCTCCTCATTCTGTGCACCCGGCATTTGTGTAGTATGCCTGTCAGACTTTGGTGGTGAGAAGATTATCTTGTGCCTCTTTTACATCCGTTTGCAGTTGCTCAATCAATTCATGTACTGTCCTCTTGTCCTTCCATGCTTGGGCTGGTAAGGGTGCAAGAGGGGAAATAACCCTTGGTGAGCATCTGGTCTTCAGCTGGAATGGAGAGAATCCCATTGACAAATTGATGGTGTTCATTATTGCAAACTGGACCCAGAGCAGAGTGGCTAGCCACCCTTTCTGATCTCGATTCACTAAGTACCAAATGGTTTGGACCACCATTTTGTTTGAATGTTTGCTGCCACCATTGGTTTTGGGATGGTAAGAAATTGACATCTTAAGCTTGATGCCGGTTAATTTGTGCAGTTCCTTCCACATGTCCAACACAAAAAGGTGGTCTCGGTTGGAGATTATCTGGGTCATGAGTCTGTTTTCACAGTACCACTTGTTGAAAAGTATGAGTGTGATCTGCACTGCTGTGTCCTTGGAGTGTGTGCCGGCTAAGCATATCTCCACCCCCAGAAGATCTGTCATTGTCATGATAGTATCCTTGCTGTTCTCTTCAAGTAGGAGCCCAATGAAGTCAATGTCTATGACTGACAAGCAGTCATCTAGCACTAGCAGGGGGTGTAATGGACCTACCAGCTTGGTAGTGCAGTTTTTATTCTTCTGACACAGTACACAGGAGGGAATATATGCGCATTCTAAATCCTGGCACATGTGCAGCCAGTAATATGAGTCTTGGAGTGTGGCATAGCTCTTTTCAAATCCGTAGTGTCCAAGGGTGTTGTGTGCAAGATTGTATAGCAGTTTGCATATGCAAGTGCTGTTGGGGATGAGCAGGCAGCATCTGAGGTAGATTAGCCCATTCTCTGCTGTTGCTCCTACAATGCTCCCCTTTGTGATTCCTGGACCTGTTGAGCAAATGGGTCCTTGCTGTAACCTGCTACTATCTCCTTCAAGAGAGCCTCTTCCATCTCGATGTGTAGAGTGCCTGCAGCAAGGATTTTTTGTTTTTGTGGGGACCGCATATATGTGAGTGCGCAGGTGGCCAGTCCCGCATCTGGGGTAGTGACCGGCATCCTAGACAGCGAGTCTGCAGCTTTATCTTTGCCTTGGATGTAGACAATTTTAAAATCAAAATCGGCCAAGAACATGGCCCACCTTGACTGGCACTGGGACATCTGCTTCTGAGACTAAATATTCCAGTGTTTGATGGTCTGTATACACCTCAAATTTCATGCCCAGGAGACTTGTATGCCACTTTTTTGATGCCTTGACAATGGCCAAAAGTTCATGTTTGTGTGTGGAGTAGTTCCATTGTGCTGCGTTTAGTTGATAGGAATTGTATGCCACCAGTTGCACTGACTCCTATGTCTTGCCAAAGCTTAATACTGCTTTTGTCCTGTGGTTGCTTGCATCTGTGGTCACAAATATCCTCTTTGTGGAGTCCTCATAGTTGATGACAGTTAGTGTATTTAGGTCAGTGACCATGTGGTGGATGGCATTGAAGGCCCTCTGGTGATCTTTTGTCCATGCAGGGAACTTCTTGTTGTATTCTTTCACAGTCAGGGAGCTCAAGATGCTCATGTGCTTGGCCAGTATGAGGATAAACAGCAATAGGTATTGGGTGAAGCCTAAGAAGCCTCAAACGTTGGTGGCAGTAGTGAGGACAGGCCAATTGGCCACTTTATCAACCTTTCTTGGATCAGGTCGGATTTCTTCTCTGGAAACGATGTGGCCCAGGAACTGGAGCTTACTTGCAAATAGTGTTGATTTCTTCAGGTTGCAGAATAAGTTTGTGGCACAAAGCGCTTCCATCACTAGTTGTAAGTGCTCTTTGTGCTCTTTGATTGTGTTAGACCAGATTATAATGTCATCTAGATATACGTGGTATATGACGCTAATCAGGTCTTGCAGAGCATCGGTCATTTGCCGCTGGTGTATCAACAGTGCGTTACAGCCCCCCATGGGCATGACAACCCATTTGTAGAGTTCCCAGGGGGTTCATATTGCAGTGAGGTGAATGTCATTGGGGTGGATGTGCGTTTGGAAGAACGCATTGGTTATGTCAATCTTTCTAAAAATCTTCCTCTTCCTACAATCCGCTAAGATGTCATCCACTCATGGCAGTGGGAAACCTGTCCCAGATCATATTCTGGTTTAATGCCCAATAGTTGTTGACCCATCACGGTGGAATGGTGGAATTGGGCACTCTGTCACGGTGTTTGGGGATGCAGAATGCAGGTGACATGAACTCTGAGAAGGATGGGTGCAGCTGCCCCACTGCTAGATGCTTGTTGAGTAGCTTTTTCCAGGGTTTGTGGAATTTCTTTGGTGCTGAGTATCCTCGCACATTCACAATCTTTGAGAGGTTCTTCAGTCAAATTTGGTGGAAGATGTGATTTGATATGTCATCTGTCATCCATGGCAATTTGGAGGGAAAGCAATCTGCATATGTTTCCTTGGCTTTGGAATCTCTCTTTTCTAATACTTTTTTGATGAAGAGCACCTCAATGCATTCTCGGATCCAGGCCATTACTTGCCTGAGCAGAGCATAGTCTTTTCAGTGTATCAACTCAGCGCATTTGTGCCTTCCTGTGCCACGCTTTTCAGGTGAGTTAGGTGGTGGTGTGTGTGTCAATGATGGAGGATTAGAGGATTGGTGAGGGTGTACTATGTCAAATCCCATTCTCTTGTCAGTAGCGGTATTAGCCTTAATGTCAAGCACTAGATGTTTAGCCAACAGAAATGGAATTTCTGATAAGAGTGGTACAGGTAATTCAATGTTCACCTTGGCCCTGAATACCTTAGACTTTCAGGCTCTCTTCCCTGCTGTTGCCTCTAGTTGTACATATTTGGTACATGTCAAGGGCAAGTCTGTGAGTGACGTTAAGTTGGCTCTACTTTTGGCTAATGGAAAACGGCGCAATCCAAGTTTTGAGACAAGTTCATTGCTAATCACTGTGGAGGAGCATCTGTTATCTAGAATTGCTCTAATAGAGAGAGGAAAAGAAGAGATCACTGGCTCCATTACTTCCAACATAGTAGTCATGTGAGGTGTGGATAGAGGGGCTTCTGTGTCAATTGGAAACATAGATGCATACATGTATAACTTGTCCATGTCCTTGTCTCTCATCTTTGCATCTTTGTCAGGTTTGAAATATGCCATTCTGGTGACCTGCTCCAGCTTTGCTGTGAGGGCCATTGCTGATGTGAGTGTTTTAGTAGTTTTTGGATTAGGCCAGGTGTTCATTGCCTTCATGGGGCATGCATCTGGTCTCCCAGTGTGATTGCAATAGAACATGCAGCACCTGGTGCATTCTTGATGTTCTGCAAGCAGCTTTTTTTTGTTGTTCATGAGTTTTGCAAGTTTGAGGTGAGAGGTGTTAGTTTTAGAGGTTGTGGGGGAGGCATTTGAGATGCAAGGTGAGGGGTCAGAGATCCTGTCCGCTAGGGGCTTACATTTGTTGGCCCTTTCCATGTTGCTGGCATCAATCATTGCTTGCATCTGTGCTTGGTTCTCCACTAGTTCTTCATTGAATTTGGTCACCTCAGCAACCCAATCTGCTAACTCTGGGAAACAAAACTTCTTTGCATCCACCTTCCGGTGCAGGTCTGGGCACATGTGGGACTCAAACTGTGCCTTGAGAAACAGGTTGGTTAAGGTGTGTTCTGAACCTGTGTTTTTGAGTTGTGCGTTCAAATTTTGTACTACTACAACCCAGTCTGCAAACAATGCACTCTCCTGATATGAGCTGAGGATGGTATCTCTGACTTTGGTCTGCCAGTTGCGCAGCAGGGCAAACCTCTTGAATTTCTTGAGGTATTTGTCAAGGGTCATCACATTGATCCTCAATTGATTGGTGTGATATCAAGCAACAAAACATGGTTCCAGCATTCTGTCTGCAACATAGGCAACAATCTCTGCGGGCTTCTTTCTGGAGTGCTTTTGGTACCTCCAGCAGGTGATAGACCACTGCTGGAAGAGGTAGTTGCTTATGCAGCCCTCAGTAAGCATGGGGCATTCCTTGAGTTTTGTGACCCTTACTTCTGCTAAGAGGCACTTGTCTTCAGCTTCAGGGTTGAATGCGAGAGTGGCTGACATGATTTTTTGATTAGCAGAGACTGTTGATTGGCAATAAGTGCTGGATGATCTCTTTTTAGAGTTAAACTGATGAGAAGTAATGAGTTTGTCCTTGAACAATGATGACTCTGGGCTGTTGGATGACTCAGAGGAGCTGGACTGTGATGACTGGATAAGTACAGCTGATGTCTCGGCCTTGCTGGACATGGGTGACTGTTCCTCTCTAGGCATCCTGAAGTTGCTCCAGGGAGAGCTCGTAGGTGGAGGAGTAGTTGGAAGGGCACTAGGCAGTGGTGCTGTGGCTCTTTGTTGACGTGCTGCTTGTCTAGTCACTAGGGGGAGTAGGAGTCAATGGTCTGTGGCAGTTCAAAGACAGATTGAAGAAATTTTATTGGTGTCAAAAAAAAAAAGTGAAAGGCTGTCAGTTTACAGCCTCACTAAGATCTCAATCAGACAAGACAAAATCCACTTTGTTTGCTCATGAGTAAGATTATACAAAAATAAGTATTACAATAAACTTCACCTTTGTTTGCTTGTGAGTAAAGATAAGCAACAAAGATGGTAATTAAAACTTTCTGAGGCAATGCTCACAGGAGTGTGTCACAATGTGATGTCAAACTGAGATTTCCATCCAAATCATTGTAACTTGTATCCAGCAAGCTTACACTTTGAGACCCAAATAATACTGAAAACAGTAAGCACAGGAAGCTAAAAACTGTAGGCAATAAGGCACTTACTATGAAGGACACACCAAGCTCAAGAAAATAGAAAAGATGGCCAAAATAGTCAAAGCAACAATGCCAGAATCAGACAACCACCAGCAATTGATGGTTGGAGATTGCTGAGTGGTAGCCTTGACCAGGCCCATCATGTATGCTGCTGGTATCTTGTGAGTTCTGAACTGGTGGCTATGCCCAGCTGATGGCCATCATTACTGCTGGCACCAGAAGATATTTCCACTGGAAAAAGCATAAAAGAAAGCTGTTATGCTATTTTCATTGTGCCATTTTCTCAGAGAAAAAGTCTTTAAACAAAGGAAAGTGCCTGTTTTTCTTAGAAAATGGCACAATGGAAATAGCATAACAGCTTTTTTTTACACTTTTTCCAGCAGAATTATTTTTTGGTGCCAGCAGTGCATCACAGATCACTAACCTGTAATGAACCACCAGATTGTTGGCAAAACTCAAGTTCTTTTTATTGACAACATCTCCTTCCCCTCCTCCATTATCAATCCAACCTAACCACCATCTACAGGATGCATTGACAAGGGCCAGGAAAACACAACAAGAGGAAAGAGAACAGGAACAAGCAGGAAAAGACTGATAGGGGAAGGATTAGCCAGGAACTGTCAGGGGACTTCCTTTTTTGTCTATGTTCGGACCTCCCGGAGTTACTCCGGGACCTCCAACCTCCCTTGGAACACGGTCAGGTGACCTCTACAGTATTTTCGGGCACCCGGTGCAGGGAGATCCTTAGACTTGTTCTCTTCGGATTTTCCTCTGCCAGGTGATTAGCTACATTCCCTGTCTTATTGTACTGGTTCCTAATATACTTCGGATTTCCCTCTGCCAGTTGTGTGATTAGCTGCAACTCCCAGATGTCGCCCTTACAGGAACCAGGCTTGACAAGGCATGCTGACATGGCTAAACAATGAGGTCCAGTTAAGTAGACAACCAGCAATGGGCTAGGCAGCTTGGTGATAGTCTGTATGTGCAAAGGGAGGGTATAAAAAGGAGAAAGGAGAGAGTCAGGCAAGCAGTTACTTGCTACAGCTTGGAGTCTCCAGGGAGTGAACATCTTAGGCCCACAGCTTGTAGTTTTACTTCTAGGCTTTGATCATATATTATTTTAAGCCTAATTCTGAGTGACTCCAATGTTTTGCTTTAAATTAAATCAATAAATTATATTTTTTGCTATACAAAAGTGTGCATTGTCATGTGATTCAGCCCTCCATACATAGTGAGTAAGTATTTGTAATACATAAGTTTGAGTCTCAATTATATTTGAACCAACTTAATTCAATTGCCAGTTACACATTTGCATTGTCTGGAGCCTACTATGAGGGGGCTTTATTGCACAAAACAAACACTTTTTTAGACCTCTGTTTTGGAGTCCAACAAAAAGAAACATTTGTTTCAAACTAACCTGGATCTTGGCCCAAAATGCCTCAAGTTTCTATACCAAAGGCAAAAACTACTATATAATCACACAAGAGAGAAACATGTGTTGCCAATAAAGCAGGCAAATTTTTCTTAGCTGATCCAGATACTTTACTCAGAAAACAAAATCTTTCAACTGAGCAGATAACATCTAAAACACCAAAAACATCACCCACTGTTATAAAAATCAGTTAAATTGATTTGAATTATATATGCAGTAAATATGCTCAGCTCAGTTGTGGTAATACAAAAGAAATCCATTCTTTGATAAGGAGGTTTAAAGCTAAAGCAAAGAAATTAGTAGGAGTTATAGAATATGGGTCTCTAGTAGACAAATTTATGGGATGCTTCAACGCAGCTCTCCAAGAGCTGCTTGATATAGAAGTGTCCATGAGAAAGTATCATTAGATGACAACAAAGAACATGGGTCATACTTGACCCTATCAGTATAACTGCAATTATTACTCCAAAAGCCATAATATACCTAAGCCTATGACTGTTAGAGGACTATCCTTCAATTCTGGTATAATATGCTCATTTCTTTGTCTTTTTCAATCTTTTCTGTGTACTGCTTTTTGTGCTTATGTAATATGATGTTGGTTTTTTTGCATGCACAGAGTCTAACATTATATCACATGATTCTTCCACTATTCTTTTGGAGCAAAGTCTATTCCTTATATTTCATTTTTATTACTTCTATTTCAGATGTGTTTCAGTAGCCTGAAGCTATGTCTAGGCCTGGTTTTTCTGGTGATTACATAATATTACATCAGGTTGAGTACATGCACAGAGTCCAATGTCATTTTTTCCATAGTTCATCTTTCCATGGTTTATCTTTAGTAAATTTGCCAACCTGGCAATCAGGGTCCTTAGACTTTTTCTCTTGGAATTTTTCTCTGCCAGGTGTGTAGTTATTACTATATTACTGATTGAAATTCTAATACACTTTGAATTTTCCTCTGCTAGTTGTATGATTCAGCCACAACCTCTAGGGGTTTTTTTTTTTTTTTTTTTTTTTATTATGTTTAATGTGTATGGGGTGCTTGGTGCCCATATTGCATGGTACTACGGACAGCTATCTAAGCTACAGGAGTAGCAAGATTCTTGTCCCCCCACATACATAGAAAATGAACAAGCCGGCACGTCCAAGCACTGTTTTGGACTGGCCTCCTCTGTTAGAATCTGAAAAGTGATGGTAGCAGTATGTTGCCGGATGGTTGTTATGATGAAGGCTCGTGGGGCGAGCAGGGTTGGGACGAGCTATGTGGCTGGGTTTCTGCCTGGGCTAGAAGAGGGTCAGCAAGCATAAGGGTGGGAGGTAGTGGCCAAGAGCCATTATTAGTCCACATGAGGTGTAGTGTATGATAGGATTAACAAAGAATAAAATACAATATGCCACGGTACGGGCCTCACTGGTGTGGTGGCCTGGGGTGGGGTTGGGAGCTTGGTTGGGGGAGTGGGTGGGGGGATTGAAACCTCTTCATTGCATCTATGAACCTAAGAACATGGGTGAGAGCAACCAGGAAGGAGAGGAGGTGCAGGACAGACTCAGCTTTGCGTTTCAGTGGTTAGGCGAGGTGGACGTGTCACTTGTAATGGTATTGCAGGCATTCTAGCAGGAAATGTGAGACAGATTCTATTGTGAGACCTTGGCAGTGTGAGCATGAGGGGGTTTTAGAGCACCGGATGCAGAAGAGGTGCTGGTTGAGCAGTAGGTGGCCTGTGCGCAGCTGGGTGAGGATAGCAGAGTGTCAACAGTCGAGCAGCTGGATGAGCCTGAGGTAATTTTGGGAGGGTAAGGTCCTATCGAGCTGCCAAATGCTTGCAAAGCAAGGTGACTTCTTCCAGCGCCGCTTCCAAATGACCTGGATTGCAACTAAGTCAGATTGCTGGGTTGCCGGTATGCTCCTTGGGAGGGGGCGCAATCTAATGTACAGGGGGAGGTGTGAGGGGGGGCTCGAGTCTCCTTGGATGGCCTCTTTTGCCAGCTAGTCTGCGCGCTTGTTAGGCGTGAAGTCGGCATGTCCTGGGGTCTAGTGGACCTGTAGCTTAATGACCTTGCAGGACCTGGGCTTGGGGGTGCTATGGTATCAGCCTTGCTTTTGTTGGAGTCTCTTGGCAGCGGTGTGCACGTGGTTGAGGAGATAGTGGGCTGGATGTGACCGCTGGTTCTTGAGGGCTTGGATGTTGGCTTGGATGTTGCTGCCAATGGCCATGAGGCTGCGTAGCTGCCTAGTGAAGGTTAGTAGTAAGTGGAAACCTAGGGTGAGACCGACAATCTCTGCTTTGTATACTGTGTGCTCGGATGCTGAGCCCAGGTGAAACTTCAGTGAAGAAGTCTCCACGCTGTCAACATAGAGGACCGCCGATGCTCTGATGCCCCCTTCAAAGCCTAAGCCATCGCAGTATACAGCCGTGGTAGCACGGTCAAATATATGCTGGGCTGAGGCTAGCGCAAGGTCTTTGTCGGGCTTGATATGCGTAGTGAAGATTGATCAGTAACTTGGTAGTTGCCAAGAGGGGAGAATGGATTTGATGGTAGTTGAGTCGATATCTGTAAAGGAAAAGAAGCTGTGAAGGGGTGAGCAGTGCCAGCGCACAAGGTGCTTAGTGGCAGTGTGGATGGAGCCGTGGAGGGAGTAGGAGGAGGGAGAGAGGATAGGCATACCGCAGCCCTGACAAGAATTTTTTGGAAGAGCAGGTCAATCAGTAGGAGGTTGGCATGGACATCCAGGACATCGCCGGCTGTTGTGCTGAGGGCACCAGTTATGATTCTAGCTGCCCGGCATTGAGCTGACATGAGCTTTGTTGTGGTTGCGACTGAACCCATCCACTGGCAGTTCTTGCCTGGGTCTGATACGCTGATGTACCACACATCTGCGGCGTACGTGAATGCTGGGACTGCTACTGTGTTGTAGAGCTGGCAAATCCGGTGAGGCATACCACCCAAGATCTGGGAAAGCCTGATGATCTGGATGGTCCACCAGGTGGCCCTTGCAGTAACTTTCTGAGAATAGGCTGACCAGCATAGTCTGGGATCAAAGATGACTCCCAGGTACTTGTATTCCATGACAGTGTTAACTGGTTGGGTCGTGATGGTGTTGTTTAGGTTGTGGCGGTGGAGGGTTAGGTCTGGGAGGGGGGAGTCAAGCATTGTGCATGGGAAGTTCATGAGCGCTAGTTTGGTTAGTTTGAAGGGGGAATTATAATGGAACAATCAGTCAAATACGCCGTCAGCGCGTTCCATGACATTTTTTAATATAATATGTGTCTCCTTCAGAGACTGGGCTACTGCCAGGAACATAACGTTGTTGACAAAGCCTGACAATAACTCAGCTCGGTCACCATAGGCCATGGCATGAAGCAGAGGGGCATTGTAGAAGGAATAGAAAAGCATAGATAAGGGACAGCCCTGCATTGTCCCATTCACGATGGGAATCCATTCAGATAGAAAGTCGTCAAACTTCAGCTGCATGCAATGGTTGGTGAGCATGCAGTGGGTAAGATGGATAAAGCAGGTAGGGACACCAAGCTCTCACATGTTGTGGATAAAGCGCTCCTTCATGGTGTTGGAAAAGGCACCCTGAACGTCTAAGAAGAGCACAGAGGCCACCTTACCTGCCTGCTATGCATCTTTGATCCTTGAGACCACCAGATGCATGGTGTCTGTGGTGTTGCGGCCTGGGTGACCACCAAATGGGAGCATTCCATGTACCTCTGCTATATGAGAGAGGTCAGCTGCAACAAGAGTGGACAAGAGCTTGCCCATGGTGTTTAGGAGACCAATGGGCTGATAAGCCTTGGCGACGTTATATGCTGGTTTACCCAGCTTACAGAGCACTAGCATGGTGGATTCCAGCCAGTACTCATGGTATATGTTGTGCTCAAATACCGCATGGAATATGAAGTAGAGATGGTCAGTGAGCATCTTGGAGCACTTCTTCCACACCACATTTGATATGCCATCAGGCTCCGGAGCCTTGAGCAGGGAAAGACTGCCTATAGCAGAGGTGATCTGCTTTCTGGTGAAATACGGAGTGTCCACAAACGATTCTGGGTAAGCACTAGCCAGGAAGGAAAGGGAGGAGGGGGAGAGAGGAAAAAAGGACTCAGCTAGTGCCTTGGCTTTCCCCGCGCTGGTGAAGACAATGGTGTCTATACCATCAATGACCATTTTGAGGTCTGGGACTCTGTGGCAAGCAAAGTCTGTTGGTTCCCTAACCGCATACTTATTTGCAAGGTAGATTTGGTGAGCATCAATGGTTTCTAACCATTCTCTCCAGTGGTCTTCCTTTGCCTCATGGATGCTGGCATCCATCTCTCTTAAGAGATGTGCCACCTCCACTTGTAGGCCTGGTTGCATGCACACCTCCTCTAGGCCTTAAGCTATTTGAGGTTTTTGTTTCAACACTGTTTCCAGTGGGAACAGGGCTTGCACAGCAGGACAATCGTGTCAGTGGCAATGACCTCCTAAATAGCCGCTGTAAGGTCAGCAACTTTTCCATGAAATTCCGCCTCCGACGTGATGAGACATGCCAGAGAGGTGGTGTGTAAGTGCTCCATCAAAGCTTTGCAGAAAAGCCCCCAGTCAGCCAAACAAAAATCGTGGGCTGAGGTTGTGGGAGACCTTGGAACAGGGAGTTCTACCTCAGTGATAACAGGGAGGTGGTCAGCTAAGGAGGGGTGCAGGGATGCATCCACATCACAGAAGACAATGGGGTCAGTATCAGCATGAAACCGCCAAATGTTGTCTGGTCTAGTCCAGTTGTCAGCTAAGGACTAGAATGTGGGTATACCTGGGGGCAACGCGAGTTCCATGTCGTAATCTGCCAGCAGATCCAGCAGCAGTTGTATATATTCCCTTGAGGAATTAAGGTGCTTGTTGTAAGGCGTTTCCCATAGTGGGTAGTGACGGTTAAAGTCACCAACCCAAAGCATGTGGTCCCTAGGAAGAGGGCATACCACGTGAATGGAAGAGGAAAGAAAGAGAGATAATGAGGTTAAAACCTCGTTATGTGTGCAGTCATTGTAAATGTTGAAGAGTGAAAGGTTACCATGTTTGCCCATGAAGCGCACAGCTGTAATGTCTGTTGAGGGTATTAGGAGAACATGATAGGCATTTGTTGATATATTAGTATTAATGAGGGTTATAGAGCGTGACCTTGTGGAGCCATCATGGCGGTGATGGTAGGGATATATTACCTGCCAGAAGCTGCTTGCCTTCATGTTACCGAGGTGGTCAAGAAACAGTTCTTATAGGGCAATGATGTCTCAGTCAACTGGGTTTGCAGTGGCGAGAAGTTCAGCCTGGGCTGTACTGGACTTTCTCATGTTCTGTTGCCAAATGCAAAGTCTGTCGGGGGCTTGTGGGGATTTTCAGTTCATCATTTAGAAGGAGGAGGTGGGTTGGTGCCGTGTTTTGTTCTCTGAGATTCCGAGTGAGAGGTGAAGCTGAAATCCCCCAGGTTACCCATGCAGCTGGAGGCTCTTGAGCTTGCCGGCAACTTCTGTTGCGTGCCCCATGGAGAAGGGGCTGTCAAAGGTGTTGGACCACGCTGCATGCTTGGCGTTGAACTTGAGAGCAGCAGTGTTGAAGCTGGAGGCCTGGTTACAAGTGTTGATTGTTGGAGCCGTGGTGGGGCAGAGACCCACATTATTGGGTTGTTGGAGGGGAAGTATGGCATCTGATTCTCTGGGAATCGACTATTGACCAAAGCGCATTGATTCTTGAATTTGGGGCAGTTGCGATCTGAGCTGGCATGAAAGAAGCCAGTACCACATGACACACACTTGCGCTTAGCTGATGTGCAGGCCATCACCGAGTGACTGCTGCTTGCACAGTTAGTGCAGTGTCTGTCTGCCTTGCAGTTGTGGCTGATGTGGTCATATAGTTGACAGTTGTTGCAGCGGGTCGGTTCATGGAAGTCTTTACAAATAGTGATTTGACAGCCTCTGATGAAGATGCGCTTCCAGATGAGGTTGTTGGCCATGTGAGCACTATTGCAAGTGATCTTGAGTGAGGCGACCAATTGGTTTGGGAAACAAAGTTCAGGACACTTGAGCCAGAGTGCTGACTTTATCATGTTGGGGCTCAAGCCATTTTTGAGTTTGATTGTTCATAGGCATGCTTTGTCATTGGAGTCAAATGAGCCTGCGCATGGTACAAACTGAGCGATTAGATTAAAAGACTTCTCAACGACCTCAATATGAGCCTCAAACAAGTCCTCAAAGAGAACCCACTCTGATGTAGCATGTCCCCGGAATCTGCAGGCAGAGTCAGCCATATTGAGTTCAATGATGTATGCACTGCCATTGATTGCCTTGAGGCCAATGACATGCATCTTTGGTTGTGCTGCATCAACCTCACCCTCCTCCTGGCTGCCAGTAGGTGTCTCAGCATTAAGGCAGCCAAGAAGTTTGTTGAGGTCATTGCATAATTTTGAGGAGCCCATTGCTGAGGTGTCCATTGGGACGCTCGCATTGCAGGGGGTGAGGTGCATAAGCACAGTACATGCGTCATGGAGAAGGCGCTGTTGGACATTATGCAATTCCTGCGTGGAGAGTAACCCGTCTAGTTTTTGCTGGGTGCAGGGAGGAAGGTGAAAATTGCTGGAGGTGCCTTGGCGACGGAGGCCCATGTGGGGCCTGCAGACGATGCAGAAGGTGGGTCTGCGAGTTTGGGTGCCAGTGCACCCAGCAAACTGGTCACTGACCTCAAAGTGCTGACAGTCGTCTAGAGGCTGAGCATTGACTCCATGTGTTTGGCATTGCTCGCAGCCAGGAAGTCGGCCAATGAGCTGAGCTTCTCAATGAGGCCATTGACTTTCACAACAGTTTTGGTGGCAACCGCCTCAGCCAGAGCTTCCGCAACATGGTCCATGATATTGGCCTCCAGGAGGAAGGCCACAGCAATTGCTGCAGTCTTGAGTTCCAGGGGCTTGGACATGAGGGCAGCAGTGGAAAGGACAGTGACAAGACGGGTCCGGTTGTAGGGGTCACCAGCTAGGATCCAGCCTTTTGACTCAAGCCACTTTTGTGCATTGCTGAGAGATCTGACCAGGCTGGGATCTGAGGCCATGAGGAACTTTAGGTCAGAGTAGGTCGGAAGCGGGTGTGAGCATTCTGGGGTTCCACCTAGAGTAGTACTACCCAGGGGTGGCCTGGATAACATCTTTGTAGATGAAGGCATCACTGGGCCTAGGGGGGGAGGAGGAGGTTTTTAGGAGGAGGCAAATAGAAAGTTTTAAGAGTATTGGAGAGGTGTGCTGAGGCACAGAGTGGTGTAATTATGCTACTATAGTCTCTGAACAACCAGGACCATGAAAGGGTGCATGGTGGTTAGTGATCAAGGAGAACTCCCTCCAGAGGTTGCCCTTACATGTACTCTATAACTCTGCTAGCATTTATTGACAATTTTATTGATAAAATGCTTTTTCTGCCCATCAGCAGTAACAATTGATTTTAGCATATCCAAACAGCAAGAAAGGAACAGAAAATCATCATTCTTGACATGTGGGCTCAGCAGACTCACATAAAAATGGTTCACAATGTGCATCTCTCAGCAGATCCAGAGCATACTCCTCAGAAAAAGCTTTTATAACCATATATGGACTATCTAAATGAGGTATAGACTTCTCTACTTGACTATCTTTCTTTTAGACATACATATTTGAGCCTTCTATTAATAGTTGATAGCATGACTTTATCTCTAATATTATATGAGTTCTGGTGTGTGGTGTGCATATGCATAGTGCACTTGTGAGATTTTTGTAGTGGACTAGATTGTCTGTTGTTTCAATGTTATGCAGAACTGTCAGAGCCAAATCTTCCACTGGAGTGTCAGCTGAGGGGAAAATATAAGGGCAACATGATGTGGAGGGAGAATCTTGATTTCAGTTGGAAAGGAGAGTAGCGAGTCAAAGCATTTACAGTGTTTATGATGCTAAAGTAAATGCACAGTAATGCTTTGACTGACTTAGTTTGAAAGCAATCTACATAAAAACAAATGCACTAAACAATTGTCTTGTTAGAATGTTCCAATGCCTCATTTTTGTTTGTGGGTAGAAAGTGGTTGACATCTTATATTTGACTCTAGTAAGTTTTATTCATGCCTTCCAGAATGCCAATGTAAAGAGGGAATTATGGTCTGTTATCACTGGATGCAGAAAACAATGTCCTTTTTCAAAACAATGTAAAAATGCAGTAAAAATAATCCAATTTATTTCAAGATTTTATTTCAATATTTTTACACCACTACTGGCTTTTCTCCTTGAGGAATACTTTCCAAGTAAGTGGCAACACAATCTTGGTGTACTACTGCTCCAGTAGGTAACCCAGATTGTGTCTCATCAGCAATGAAATAGGTTGCTACTAGTAGATCATTAATATCCACTTGTTGTAGCTGTCCTATATCCACTGCATTCTGATTTTGCACAGCTGCTTTTTGGAGACTAGAGTCCTTGAACTTGGCCCTATCCTTGAGAGTCAATCTTTGGAGAATTGCTTCTCTTAGTGCAGGTGCCACTTCTAGTCATTCCTTGGTAAAAAATGGGGCTGGAGTGTCTCATAGCTTTTCTACTGCTTTGTCCACTTCTCCCCTAGTTCTCTGGCTAGACCTTCTCACAGTGGCATGCACTGCTATTTCATCACTTTCATTGAGTGCTGGTACTTTTTGGAAAGATAGGTCCAGTTTTGGTGTTACTTTGGGTGGTATTCTCAGATTTAACTTTTTTTTCCAGGGTTTTTCAGTCTGTCCCTCTAGCAATGAGGATACACCTGGTAGAGATACCTTTTTCCTCACTGCCTTCCTTGAGCCATTTAAAAATCCTTTGAATTGGTAGTCTGTCCTTCACCAGAGCCATTTATCCTAGTTGTATTCAATGAACACAGCCAGCTGTTCAGCCAATCGCTGAACAGTAACCTCTACGTTGGATTACCAGTACTCCTCATTACTATGTGCTTCTTCTAGTAGATCATCTCTGACATCTCTCTTAGCATTGGCAACAGATGCAGAGCAGAAGAGTAGATTAGCATCCCTAGGTAGAACTGGGTTGCTTTTTAGAAGAAACAAACTAGCTTATTGGTCATATAACTGGCTGACTCTTTTGTGTGGTGGAATACTAGCTAGTTCCCTTGGCAAGGGAGCCTTATTGGGTAGCATAGTTCTTTCATCCACCAAGATAATCCATTCTTTCTGCATGTCTGCTGTTACTTGGTCACACTCTATAATTCTATGGCTTTGACCCCAGCAATAATAGCAGTAGGTATGACCCTCCTGGGCTGGAGGTACAGCAGGTGCTGCTTCTCTATGTATACTATCCACCACCTTGGTGACCAGCACTTAGGAAATTGTTGCACCTTTCTAACTGCCCAGCTTGCATAGCCTTTAGTGCAGTTTGAATTTGGCCAACTCGTTGTTCCAATGTCACCATAGTGTCCTTAAGATTGAATATCTTTTGTTCTGACTCATCTTCTTCAATGTATTCTTGGGCACTCTCTGCTTTCCTCTCCTTAGAGTTTCTTACAAAAGTACCATTTGTCAGGGCTGTCACCACAGTCAACACTTTAGACAAATTATACTTGTTGTCTCTGTGGCAATTGCAAACAGGGTCTTTAAAATGGCTATATCTCATAATCAATCTCTCCTTTATAGTTTCAGTAAAAGCTGCATACTTCACCTCTTTTCTCTTGGGCACTGGCCCTTTGTTTGCTCTCTCAGCCTCCTATATATCTTTCATGAGAGACTTCAATTCTGCCCATCCAGTTTTATACTGGGTTGTATCAATAGACACTTGACTTCTTTCCTCAGAGTACCACTCTGAGCCCTAAATAGTGTGCTTTGTGCTTGTTCTAAACCTTGCACTAAATCAGTAGCCTGTGTTGTATCTTCCAGCTGTTGTTTTGGCAATGCAATGCTAGTTGAGAGCCTCAGTTGGCTTGGAGGAACCCAGATGCACAGTAGCAACTCTGTCACTCTACTGTTCTTCTGTACATCCAGATTTATTTTTTTCCATGCATTATTTGCCATTACAATTGTGTTTTCTTGGATTCCAGCACTAGGTGCAGGAAACAATGTTCTTTTGCAAAACAAGGCAAAAATACAGTGAAAACAATTCAATTAATTTTAAAACAATCCAATTAATTTCAAAACAATCCAATTAATTTCAAAACAATCCAATTAATTTCAAAACAATCCAATTAATTTCAAAACAATCCAATCAATTTCAAAATATTCCTTGAATATTTTTGTCAAAACCATAGAAAAGATATTGTAACCACTTGTCACATACAATGCAAGGATTCTGTGGTGCACTGTCAAAGAGTCACACATCTGTGACTGCCACTGACAAGCAGTTACAATATAAAATATTCAAATAAAATTTTGAGTACTTTTACTGTGTTTTTACATTGTTTTGCCAAAGAACATTGTTCCCTGCACCCAGTGCAGCCAATCCTGACATTTTAATGCATTATTCTGTCAAATTACAGTAGAATAGTAATGCAATATTCTCTATAAGTACTTATTAACACATGAGGGACAAAATTAATAACATACAAGGATTGAACCAATGACCTTAGTATGGCACATACATGCCATTGAAATTTTACTGAAGGAGCACATTGAGTAGGAAGAGAAAAGCTCCCCTTTTCATAGATATACCGAATGGCAGAAAGGGGTTGCAAAGTCGAACAAAAAGGAATGTTCGCGCGCAGACCGCGCCGGTATCACAACCAACCAACCAACCAACCAACCATGGCATAAGTATTCATACTGCATTTAAATAGTAGAGAGCTCTTGTGACTGCAGCATCAACTGATTGAAAGCCGGGTCGTATCATTCTTCTGAAGTGAAACTGCTCCCCTCGAGAACTTGATGACAATTTATGCTTTATCTCGTTCGCATTTGGACGATCGCTTGGCCTGCGAGACCAGCACTTGATTATGAGTGCCCACATATTTTCAGTTAGACCGCGCGACAGATAGCGTTCAGGTTGCTCAGGGAGTTTAGAATGATGGATAATGTTATCATGGACAGCGCGGATATCGGTGGTACCCTCCAGCGGCGGGAAGGTGACCATCTATCTGGAGTATCAATGTTTTCGTCGAAGACATGGGTTGCTTGTTTTACCTCGTAGCAAAGCATTCCAAAAGCAAACACGTCACTCGCTCCATCCCTCCTCCTACTGCGATCAGCAACTCGCTCTGGGGCTTCAAATACCCATGTCCCACCCCTGGCATGATCAGATGAAAGCTTCCAATGGTTGAGGCCATGTTTGTCCGTAACGTAGGAGAAACCAAAGTCTGTAAGAAGTGCTTGCTCTGGTTCTGCGACAAGAACATTCGCGCACTTCAAGTCTCCATGAGCGACGCCATTACGGTGAAGATATTCCATCCCGGAAGCAACCCCATAAATCTAGAGGTAAGATTCAAAATTCCGGACCAGAAAGCGAACGTATAACGGGAATACCAAGTGAGACCGATTAGCTTCAGGCCTGTCCTCCAGGTAGTCATTGACGTCACCGTTTGGTACCAGAGGGGATACAAGGTACAATTTTTCTTTAAGAAAGCAGATTCCGTAGAACGGAAGAATATTGGCATCCGACAACTGACCCCATACAACAGCTTCACGAGAAAATGCCTAACAAGATTGGTAAGGATAGTAAAAAAGAGAAAAGTGAATCCAGCGTACCTTGCGAGCGAGACCTTTTCTTCGAGTAAAGCTTTCCTCGCTGTCTCGTTCACGATAAACTTTAACACATTTAACGCATACACGGTTCCCATTGTAGCGAGCTTTATAAACATCGCCAAAAGAACCAGCCATCAAACTGTCTTTCTCCTTGTTGGTCACTCCTTCAAGGATGAAAGATTGAGGACAGAGCTCAGATTTACGACAAAGTCTAACAAGAGCCACATAGAGAAGTGATCGAAATTGACGCTCGAGTGTAGCATGGTCTAATAGCTATGCAAACAGAGCCATGTAATCATTGAAGCAGAGCAGTACAATCTGGCACACCTTCTGAAGAACATCCAATATGTCCTGAGCCGCTGAGCCGCTATATTTGAGAAATTTGACATATTTATCCTGGCTGGTAAAGACTTTTTTGAGAAGGTCACAGATTTCTATGATCTGGAGACCAATTTCTGGGTCAAAGCTACCTAGACGTGATGCATCTGCAAGTGATGTACAACAAGCAGCAGAGGATTGTAAACGAGTGTCCCAGTCTGAAGATGGGTCCCATCCAGTCTTTGCAGCAAGAAATGCCAATTCTGAAAAGGACAACTCATCACGGTCATGCATTTTGGATGACTATCCGGGTAGGCTGTGGTTAGTAGGTTGAAAGACAAGGAGTGGTAAGATCTGTTTATCTATTGTGGCAACGAAGGGGTTTGTTATAGTCGAACTGACCGGGCATCCGTCGTCTTGTTATCAACGTTCCAACTTGTTCGGAATCAGAATCATTCGTAAGCATATCGAAATTCCAGGCTATCTTGTGATCCCATAACATTGTGTACTTCTCGATTACCACGCCCCACTGGTGCTTGAGGCTCGACAAGCACACAATCCATGAGATCAAAGGTTGATTGACGTGTGACTTGGGAAGAAACCCAGAAGACCTACTTATCAGACGTGCACGTAAGAAGTTATCTATTATTGAATTTATTATGCGTCACATGGTCATGATTGCTACTCGCAACCTTCTGCGTGTCCATCAGTTTCCTTGTGATCTATGAACGCCGGTCTCAGAGTCTAAGTTCAAGGCCACCATCACTTTCAATCGTCATGACTCACAACGGTATTGAGGGATAACATCGGAGCGCATTAGTAGCTGACAAAGATGAAAAATCTTAGATCAGAGGTGTTCAAGCTTTAGTAGACGGGAATTTACAGTTTCGCATCCTTCACACGATTCACCTGGGTGCTTGGTGTCCTGTGCTGGCCATGAGACAGGTACGATGTGAGAAAATGGTCATGACGACTTCTACAAAAGGATACATCCACACTTGCTTACGTCATGAGCGGACTTGTTCTTCAGAATGATTGATTCGTACGTCCGCCAAATCAGGATAGTTTTCCTCAGCCTGCCAGTGGTCACTTGAGACGTCGAGAACTTCTTGTGGTGGCTTTTTTTTCAGATGCTTTTTCAGGAAGAAAAGTCGCGAGAACTTACTCAGTGTCGCACAAATGGCAAAACCTGTGGGACTAGACACCAAACTCTGGAATAGAGAGATTGTGGATCGGAGCGTTCACGTCCAAAGTAAAAATGTTGTCGAGAGTCATTATAGTAGGGTATTCTCAATGACTGGATTTTGGTACCTGTAGCCAAAAAATAGCAATATGGATGTTAAGGATCGATAATTCAATTGTTATGACGTTGAACAGGCTATCAGAGTACGAGTTAGGATGCCGTTTATGATACAGAATGAGGATTGAGCACTGACTTGTGTCTGTGTATTACTCCTGGATTCTAACACAAGATTTGGGATCTTCTCAGACCCGGGAACTGCTTTGCATTGACAATGGTCTCAGGGCTGAAATCAATTTTGTCTCTATTGCACAGCGGTTCAGAATGCACCGATGTTTACCATCTATCTTTTACCAGATATGCAAATGTTATAGGCTTGTACAACTGGTTTTTCTCCAGCTAATTTGCATCCTAATTAAAAGGAAGAACAAAATTAAACACGGTGTGTTCACATCATGTGTGCTTTCTGTGGATTGTTCTCTATCAGTTCCTCATTCCCCTATTTTCAGTGTGCAGTAAGGTCTCCATTATGTTGATCACAAAGAATCCGCTAGATCTCAGGTCTGCCGTGCTTGCAACGGCCCATACTCTACGGTTATATTAAACAGTAAATTTTAATCGCATGTTTTTTCCCGATGGGTAACTTCTCTACCAGTTTATCTGATTGAAATATGCTGTCGCGATGACGAATGTCCATCGGAAAATTACTCCGGGTCTGATATATCACGAGGTGCATCTAATTCAGTATGATCTGTCAAGCATCGAGTTCATAAATCTTGATGAGGATGCGTTATCGAGCGCTCCATGATAAATACGGTCCTAGTATGTGGTAGGATTTGACATACTGTCATAAGACAGCCTACCTCATCCCAAAGTGAAAGCGGCAAAACTACGAATGCTTTATGCATCTCTGTTTTCCACAATACTTTCTCAGGTGGATACCTTATCCTGAGAATCAGCTCCTCCACATGGCCTCACGATAAAGGCAGTTTTGACCACATGATACCTGAGGTTGCTTCGGCCAGAAACTGATGGCGCAGAACATCTGGTGAGATTGGTACCTGAACTAACAAGAAATCGATAGAGCCGAGCGCGGAATTCCCCCTTTCCTAACTCGACGGAACTGTGACCAGCCTTACCACCAAAAGCTTCGGCACTTACAGGTGCGTGCGACAATCTGCGGAACCTCGTCGAGTATTCTCATCTAAGCCTTTCAGCCTTTTCCTGCAATGCCGGTTGACTTCAATTTCTCCATCTCAGAGCTAGAATTTCTTACTGCGCAAGCGGGATCTAAATATGTTGACGGGAGATCCCTGGACTGGGACAGTTATATCGTAGAGTCTGCGGTCAATTTTGAATCACCTCTAGCGATCTCGTCCACAGATACTGTGCGTCCTGAGACGTCCGCACAGATCACAGATATATCTGCACGCCTAATCAAGACCTTTACCAATTCGGATACATATACGACTTTCCTGGGTCATCGTGGAGATTCCGCTCTAGATTTGCTTGATCTACTCCAGAAGGTGCACAATGATTTTCTGCTACTTAGGTGTTGCTTGACTCGTTAGTCTAGCTATTAGACCATGCTCCTCTCAAGCCACATTTTCGTGTCCTGCTCTACGTTGCGCTTGTTAGATTGTGCCGAAAATCTGAGCTTTGCCCTCGATCCTTCTATATTCAAGGCGTGAGTGGCCAGGAAGAATATCCACATTCAGCGGGTTATTTTGGCGACATCTATAAGGCTTATTTCAAAGGAAAACCTGTATGTCTCAAGGTTGTCAAGTTGTTCTACAAGTCAAATCAATCTCAATATCACAAGGTGTTGTAGGCTTCGACATTGTATAGCGACCCCATTGTCATTGAATTCTCTTCAGGCGTTCTCCCGTGAAGCTGTTGTCTGGGCTCAGCTATCGCATCCTAACATCCTCCCGTTTTATGGCATCCACTTCCTCAACGATCGGCGCCAAAGCTTCTGTTTGGTGTCACCTTGGATATCCAGAGGGAACGTACACGAGTTTTTGATCGAGGAACCCAAAGCACACCGACCCCGTTTGGTAAGGACATTTTTTTAAGATTCAATTTTGCCTCAGGATTTTTGATTTTCAATTTACCATTCAGATCTACGGTATAGCCGCAGGGATGGAATATCTACACAAAAATGGCGTTGTTCACGGAGATCTGAAGCCTCTCAATATACTCGTGGCGGAACCTGAGCGAGCGCTCCTGACTGATTTTGGTTTTTCTTATGTCACAGACGACAATGGTCTCCACAACCGAAATTTCTCCTCTGCGCATGCTCCTGGAGGCACACGTATGTATGAAGCTCCTGAGAGGCTTGAATATCCAGAGAGTAGAAGAACAAGATCAAGTGACGTTTTCTCTTTTGGGATGGTTTGTTATGAGGTAACAAAATATGTTTGTTTTCGACCAGATGCTTACCTTACTTATAGTTGTTTACCCATCCACCTCTTGAAAACGTCAAAACTATGAGTATCACATCTGTTCATTCGAAGATAACACATGTTCCTCCCCAACCTCTTGGACGAATCACTGAATATTCAGGTCGGGGTTTAACAAACGAGATGTGGCAGGTGATAGAACGCTGCTGGTCTCACGACCCCAACGCTCGGCCGACTGCGACTATGGTTACACAATCCTTGCCGCCTGTCGACATAAAATACGTATCTACAGAATGGTCCCTCCTTTCGAGGCCAGGATTCGATTCATCAAATGGCCAGCTCGATGATACGATCAAAAAAGCTTTTTATCATCTGCAATCACTGTAGTCACTATATTGATTCTTCTCTTCACTTTACAATGACATTCCGAATCCAGCAGCGAGCAAGTACATATCAAACTCGGGAAGTCATTGGGTGCTCAACTCGTCGGTTTACATTTTTGAAGCACGTCTGAGGCCTGAGGGCTGATGAACGCGTTCGATCTCTCCTTCTGTCATGCTCCGCTGTAAATTTTCAATACTCGTCTGATCTCCTCATCGATGAAGATGGTAGAAGAGGTTCCAAACCCCTGCTAGTGGAAAGTCTTCGAGACATGGCAAACTCCTGTGTACCCTCAAAATTTCGTTCGCAGTTCGCGAAAGTCCACAGCGGCAGCCTGAGCATCGAAAAATGTGAACTGAACGAAACTGAAGAAAGAATGCAGAATTGAGCGCCCCGATATGCCTGTGACAGCAGTCACATTCTGAGGTCTACTTACCGCGGCTTTATTACCCTTGTCTTCGATTTTTTACTTCAATGGCAAACACGTGCTAATGTGGGAAATAGTCACATGGCTCACGATTTTGAAGGACACGATTTTTACGAACAGCCAGAAAACCTCAATCTATTCTAGATCTCGGAATAAGTTTTGAGACATATAGAACCACGAAGAATAAAAGAATAATAGATTACATACTCGCAGTGGAACGTGGCGCAGTCGGACGTCACATCTCCTCGACAGCTCCTCAACGAGGCCAAACTTGTTCTATACTCGGACCAGTACGCTTTATCCTCACTCTTTGTCTCTTTGACACAATAGACACAAAATAATATATATACTACATACGTACAGATCGACACCCTTAGTCACTTATACGGGACTAAGGGTGAGTTACTTACAATCCACTTACCGAACAAAGATCACTTACATACAATTTAGATTACCTTATTGATATACCGTATCTATACGGTCTTGATTCTCAACAAAGTTGGGTCAATTATCAGAATTTCAAAACGGCTGGAATGCGCAAACTAGTGCACGTACTTACTTTTATTCATAATAGCACAAATTTATCAGACTGAAATATGACCTACTAAGAAGTAGAATCTATGCTGGTTCATGACAAATCTTCAACTATGTCCTTCCCCTCTCGTTTTTCGTGGATTGTCAAGTCCAAAGTTCTGATTCTACATTACACAAAGACTACAATTCTAAGCCAAATCATCTCCTTTTTCCAAGTCCACCTGAACCACACGACCATTCTCTCGCGTTCCGATTCCCATAATGCCAAGGCCAAAAATGGACCTCAATCCACCCTTCTCCTTCCTCTCCTGACATGGCTCTACCCCATGTTTCGGCTCCATCTCCCGCGTCTCTTCCCGCCTTCTACGTCCAGAGACTCCACGTTGTCGTTCACGACCCCGCCTTTCAGCTGTGACATCGCCACCATCCCTCGCACCCGGTCGGGCCGTCTGTTCGGCCGCTGCAGGTTCCTTCTGTTGGTGCATCCCATAGCTTTTCAACGTTCTCACAATTAGAACGAAATATATCATGCCTAGAGCAAACACGCCTGTTACGGCGAGCCGTGCACCTAGTGCCCCGCAATCGCTTAAAGGAGCTCTGTCATCAGGGTCGTTTACAGAGCCAGTACGCCATAAAAAGGAAAGTATTGAGGCGATGAAGAACACCATTGCCCTAGATGTTCCCAGTATTAACTACTTGTATTTGTCAATTAATAGATTAGCACGAACCAGGATATCCAAACAGCTGGCATGGCCAACAGGACCCATACGTTCCACCATATTACAGTCTTGGTCTTACGTGCTTCCTATAGATATAGGTGAATGGATGTGACGTTAAGAGCTAGGGCTGACTGTACCTCTGCCCATTTAGCTGCCCTAAACATACTTCGCATCGTTCCGAATCTGACGATATACATACATCCATAAGACAAACTCATCAACGCACATATTAACGAAAGAAACGCCGCCGTCCGCGTTATAGGATCGTCAGCCGCACTCTGAATCTGGAACATAGTAAGGATGGCTCTGGTAGTAATCATAATCAATCATCTATGACGACGTCTTGCAGGTGGAAGAAAAAAAAGAAGACGTACGATAACAAGAGCGCAGAGACGACATTCAGAGTTTTCCACTCCCGGATGAGTGAATCCACAAACACTTCCCAGGAATTCTTGAACCTAATCAAGGCAGGAGACACATGCGGCGGCGTCCACTCATCCGGCAACGGCAACGGCAGATGCGGTCCTCCTGCCGCCGTACCCACATGCGCCGCGGGCCCGATGCCCGCTGCCATAGTAGGCGACAGCGGCGCAGGCGCACTTGCAGGCGTCGGGGGGTACTCCATCGCACGTGCGAAATTCGGTATCCCCGAGTCTGCGGTGACCTGCTCGGACGCTGGGGGCCCAAAGAATGGGCTGGTGTTCAGACCGCCGCCACTTTCAATCATGCGGTAGATATCAGGCCTGCTGACTTCGGCGTCTTGAAAGATCCGTGCGACGCGGGAAAAGTACATTGCTGGGAGACGGAGGAGGATGTTGAGGTATACTTCGTGGGGCAGGGTGTGCCCGAGGAAGGTGCGGGTATTGTCCCATAGGACTTGCGTTGACGACATCGACACGCAGGCGAATGCTCCGCATCTGGTGGTATCTGTGGAATCCGGGCTTGTATGTGTATGGGTATAGATGCGATATGTCTGTGTATCTGATTTGCTAGGGAAACATGGGAAACGGAAGTGTATTTTGAATTTGTAGGGATCGATGGGGACGAAGGGGTCGTCATTATGGTGCCGATGGCGGTGGCGCCCGGCTGACCAATGTTGGAAGAGACGCAGTGGAGATGGCGCACGGGAACGCGATTGCGATGGAGAGCGGGAGCCAGGCGAGAGCGAATCTTGGTCCCTCTGCGAGTCACGGTACGCTGAAGACCGTTGTGCCGGGGAAGTGATTGCAGAGTCGCTAGCCCTACCGATACGAGAAAGCGCTATGTACAGTGTTATTAGACACAGTATATCCTGAAAATTGAGAAACAGTACCTTGTCTAACACTTTGGATGGTAGGCAAAGAGCCTCGGTCGCTATCAAAGGACACTCTCTGCCTTGGCGTACCTTTCTCTGGAGAATGATCGAACGAATGTGCACGTTGACCATGTGTAATGGTTGGGCTCCAGACATGCGGTGTGTCAAGATCGGCGTTGGAAAAAGAAGGAAGCGAGGCAGATTGATCAAGACTACGACGATAACCACGGTTTGGTAAGAAATTACTAGAGCTGCCTATGGAAGAACGAAGAAAACGGTTGATGCTTGGTACGCTCTTAGTAGCGGGAAGTGCAGATAACTTGTCTGATGATGTTTGATTTGAGGAACTTGTTCCTTGAGAGTCTATTATAATACCATCTTAAAACCAATCTTGTGTGCACCCAATTTATGAAACTGACACACCTGCTGGACTCCGAGTCTCCGTGGCTTCAACTACTAGCACTTAAATCATAAAGTCATCTGATGAACGCCTGT
>JAGGAP010000203.1:0-51870 GCA_017657235.1 Termitomyces sp. T73sscA | reverse complement strand
AATCAGAAGTACGCTCATTCTTAGGAACTTGCGGCACTTTTAGAATGTTCATTAAAGACTATGCTAGAGTTGCTGCACCCATCAATAGGTTAACCCAAGCTAAGGTACCTTTTGTATGGGGGGAAGAGCAAAAGGAAGCAATGGCAGAATTGAAGAGGTTATTAGCTGAGAGTGCACCTTTGAAACCAATTGACTATGAGTCTGGTGGTCCAGTAGTGCTATTAGTTGACACTTCTTGAATGGCAGTGGGCTTTGGAATTTTCCAAGAAGCTCTAGGCAATTCCAAGCAATGCACATGTGCCAAGCTAGGATCCATCACTTTGAATGAAAGAAAAGCTAGGTTTTCTCAACCAAAAAGAGAGCTCTTTAGTCTAATGAGAGCTCTACAGGCCAACAAGTATTGGCTGGTAGGTTGTAGGAAACTAGTAGTTGAAACAGATGCCAAATACTTAAAAGGAATGCTAAGCAATCCAAGAGTAAGGCCCAATGCTACAATTATGAGATGGATAGAAGATGTGCTACTCTATCATTTCACTTTGCACCATGTACCAGGCAAGACATTTAGTATAGATGGGCTGTCTAGGAGAACTAAACAGCCAGGCAATGAGGAGTACCCACCAGTAGATCCTGAACTTATGGACAAACCAAAGTCCATGTACTTTGAATACCCTGATAAGATCAATAAGGTACTTGGTTGGGAAGATTGGGAACCTTTGGAGCTTGAAGAGTTTGCAGATCAAACACATCCATGACTTTGTCCAGGTGGACAAACATATAGACCCAGAGGGCAAAGATTTGCCCTTGCATAGGTTCCACAAAATTGCAGAACATCAAGTAGAGATATGAGCTATGCAAGCTTGTGAAGTACACTGCAGTAAGTGGCTCAAGGAGCAGCTAGAGCTCTGAGACATGGAAGCTCAGCATATGCTGGGAGCAACTACAACTGGTGCACAGCCAGTGGGAGAACCATCATTAGGCAACAATGACCCACCTTTGGCCCAGGCTCTTGGAGATGGGAGTACTCCATCCAGCGCCCAGGAGCATGATGATGCACATTTGCATGCGTGTATCCAACAAAGAAACTTGCAGGACAAGATGTTCATCAAAATACTCAATCAGCCAAGAGAGCACCCTCGATTCACTATTGAGCAGAAGCTCATTTATACAATGAATGTATCAGGAGCAGAAGTGCTATGCATCCCAAGAGAAATCAGTCAGTTCTGCAGGACATGCAAGATGTGTCAATGGTCAAAAACATTGAACCAGAAACCAGCAGGGAAGCTACATTTGCTTCTGGTCCCAGTGAAACCATGGGACTTGATAGGCATGGATTTTGTTGGACCATTCCCTGAGTCACACGGATTTAACTATCTATGAGTAGTATTATGCCGCATGACCAGTATAGTCCACCTCATACCAGTCATCACAACAACAACAGCTTCTGAACTGTCATGGATTTATCTCAAGGAGATAGTATGATTGCATGGGCTGCCTAGCTCAATTGTGAGTGATCAAGACTCTAAGTTTACTTCCAAATGGTGGAAGAAATTGCATAAACTACTGGGAGCAAAATTGCTCATGTCAATATTGTTTCATCTGCCAACAGATGGCCAGACAGAGTGCGCAAATTGTAATGTAGCACAGATTTTCCAAGCATTGTACGTCCTGATCAAAGGGACTCGGTTGATTGTATTTCTATAGTTGAGTTTGCAATTAATGTGAGCGTGTCTGAGACTACAGGATATGCTCCCTTTGAACTCAACAGTGGCTACATGCCATTTATAATAAAAGAACTTCATAGTGACAAAGTCATTCACAAAGGAGTCAAAGATTTTGCACAGACAGTGCTCATAAACCTTGCAAATGCACATGATGCAATTATAGAGGCTTGCATCTTTCAGATGTGCCAAGCAAATAGTCATTGCAGTAGCAAGCCAGATATTGCTAAAGGAAGCTTGGTATACTTGTTGACCAAGAACCTGAACTTGCCTAAAGGCAGAGCAAGTAAATTATGTCCCAAATGGGTGGGACCATACAGGGTGCTAGAGGCTGAACTGAGTACATCAAACTATGTACTCAAATTGCCAACTGCGCTACAGGCACAATAGATAGTGCCTAAGTTCCATGTGTTGTTGCTACGACTGTATGAGGAGAGTGATGATGCACTATTTCCCAATCATGCAACACCAGGACCTTATGACTTTGGCACAGCCAATGACCAAGAATGGTTCATGGATGACCTCATGGGTCATTGGTGGAATGAACAAGGGCACCTCAAATTTGAGGTGCGGTGGAGTCTTGGAGACACCACATGGGAACCCCTGGCAAATTGCAAGGATCTTGCAGCACTGGATCAATATCTGGTGTTGCAGGGCATGAAACGCCTGCAGCATCTAGCACAACACATTGGTAATGCATCATGAGATGGTGGCTGAGTCCAGCAGAGTTGCCAGACTTTATGGATGTTTGGCCACTAGTGGAGTTAGGAGATTTTCACTTTCCTGACACTTCCTTAGACAACACATCAGTGTTGTATACACATAGTAGAGCAAAATGGCCTATTGGGGCTCTATGCAGCATGGACAGAGCTTGAGGAGCTTTGGTGGGGGGGGAGGCTCTATGCAGGGTCTCTTGCAACAGTACCCAGTGTGGCCACAAGGCCAAAACCAACCAGACTACAGATGGCAACATCCATATGCTGAGAACATGTCATACCTGAGGCATGAAGATACTAGACACCCTACTATTCAGGGGGCCATGGTAAAGGAGCAGCCTACAGGCTGCAGATAGGGTATATAGAAGTCGATGACAAGGGGTGCTATGGGTGCCCAGTACAACAGATATATGCAAGTGTGGTGGCACAACCAGCATTGCCACCAAGACCAGTCAGACAGAAACATGCACCTTACACGCAGCTAGTGAACAAGGCACTGGTGCAGCATCTGGAGCAAGCAGGGCAGCCTGTGCCTGCAATGGCAGCTTTCCTCTAGAATAGCTTGGCCATTATTGTTATTGAGGAGCTTCTCAACCAAATTGAGATGATGAAGAGGCAGTGCATGACAGTGCTGGAGCATATTGAGCAAGCAGGGAAATGCAAAGCACCTGCATATGAGGAACCAGTGGTGAAGCCCAAAAGAGCTAGAGCCCCAGTGAGGTGACCTCAGGAGTTCATGTGGGCACCAGCACCTGCTGCTGTGTGACCTCTGCTGCCATACCTGCCACCACTCCTTTCATTGTCAACCATGATCTCAGAATGGCCAGAATCAGCTGTGGCTCACCATCCTCAGGAGCCAGACACTCCAGCAGTAGTAGAGACCTTGGCCGAACTGTCACTAGAGCCATGCAATAAAGTCATGGCCAATGCTCCAGCACTGCAGCAGGGGCAGAAAGTTGAGGTGCTTCATGCGCCTATTGTGGGTAGCCAGGCTGGAGTGAGCAGCCAGGGAGAGGTGCGTTCAGCGCCTGAAGTCCCTGAGCTAAAAGCTCAGCCTGTTACAGTGGAGAGTTGTGGACTCTCTGCATTTGTGCATGCCTCGGATGCTCTAGGGCCAACCAAACGTCATTGAGGCTGAAAGCCTCCACTTGACATATTGAAATTGGATATTGTGGACTTTCCTAACAACGTTCCTAAACGAGCTGGTCCAGCTCAACTTTTGTTCATGCATGCCATATCAATTCTGGCACCCTCTCCCTAGCTCGCAGTGGTTAAAGTGACCATAGATCCCAGAATGCCAGAGCAGTATGATGGGTTGGTAGCGACCCAACAAAAAACTGTGGCTGCCTCCAAGGGCAAGAGGATGGCAGTGGCCAGTATTGAGGATGAGAGTGATTATGGACAGTCCTCATCAGAGAACAAGCAGGAGTCAGAGGAGGGAGAGTCAGCTGCACAGCACTTCCAGCATGTGCAATGTAACAAGAGACTTGCCATGTTGTTCAATGAAGTCCATATCTTCCAGACCTCGGATTGGGTTCTTCAGATCCTGGTATACAGGATCAGCCAGGATTAGCTGCATGGTGCAATTATGCAGACTCTCATCCAACCACTGTGCAAATAGCAGCAGCATAGAAATCAACATATATGCAACAACACGGTCGCAATGGGGAACATACTCATTAGCAAAGTATTTATAAAGCCATTCCAGCTCATATGGAGTGCGCAGCAGACCGCACAGGGCATACTTGTAGACAATAGTTGTGGGCACTTTTGCCTGCTGGTGTGTGTTGAATTTGAAGGCTGCTGCCCTATTGGCATTGGCCCCAACAAGGACGGTGTTGCTGTATAGTGAATAGTACATGCAATCACCCAGTGCTCCTCTAAAGCACAAATTGAGCTGCTCAACATCAAGCAGCCCCCACACTTTCACTCCCAGTCCATTGGGAATGTGCCCAGAAAAAATTGTTTATTGCCCAATGTTATCAGGCCGCCTCAGCCTTTGCTCTGTTTGCCTTCTTCAACATATTCCATCACGCTTCCTGTGCATAAAAGAGGATGGAACATTAGCACTGCACATCATGTACACACCAGATGCAGCTTGTCCATTTGACCTCAAACAGGTAGTGCAATACACGCTAATATTCAAATAACCAGGGCTGAAGAATACCTGGCAGGAGATTGCCTTTGATTTTGCATGTATGCACTGGTGAACTCTGTTTGGATTTGTGCTGTGCCAAGCTCTCTGTGCCAATAGCGCAGCTAAATCAATGGTGGTGAGGAGGTTGGCACTTGTGATGGCATGCCCAGGGATGTATCGTAAGGCAGTTGCCTTGTATAACACCGCATTTCTAGAACAACTGTTGGTGGCCCAGTATGGGTCCCACCTTAATATTGTACAGGTACACATGTCCAATGACCAGGCACGCAATTTTTCTGATGGCGACACACTATGCATCTTATTACACAACCAAATCCTGCTGGACTGGGTCAACCATGCATATACATATGGCATGGTCTACCTAGAACAGCAGTTTCACAACCCAATAATGTCATTAGACATCTTTAAAAAAGTTGATGATGAGCGCATCAAGTGCCTGTCTTGCTATGGCACTCCTCCTGCCATCCCACAATGGGATGGATGGAGGGAAATGACTGAGGACAATCACTATCATCTTATGTTTAAACACGACAAAGAGCACGTAATTCCTGATTCTCCTGAGGCTAAAGGCCTCTATTACTATATTGGTATGGACCCCAATTGGGTCCATCTCTAGAAACACATGGCAGCTCACGGTAAGCTGCCCTCAGTACCCACTGCGACTAACATTGCACTAACAGAGTTATTGATGGTAGATGCCAAAGTTCAGTTGGGGCCTTCAACCCCACCAAGAACAGAATTGGCACCACAAGGCTCTGCGATTAACATTGCAAGCAATGATGTGGCCATGACAATGGAATCAGGTGATGTGCCAGACAAAAATGATGGGGTGTAAAACCCTAGTTACCTGTAGGTAACCGTGAATTATTCCAACTCAAAGCCATCTACTAATGCATGGTGATTCTAGATATCTAGTTTGATCCTGTAATGTATTCTTGGTGGTCCTATTGGACCATGTACATAATCAATTTTCTGGCATTGTTGCCAAGTTTTGATCCAGTCCTGCATGCGTGATGTCACACCATTCTTTAGAATGACGTGTGCTTCAAGACGTCCAGTTATGCACCTTAAAATTATTGGCCTACCGGCCACCTCTGTCTTTGGAGTGAGGTGTTTCGACTCACTGTGTGCATGATATGAATCATTGTTTGCTCGAAAGTGCATGATCATGCCTCCTATTTGATTTGTCTGTTAGACCGATTCATCGGTCTTAAAGGGGGGTATGTAACCAGATCATGACATGATAACAATCTTATCTATTGATCTTATCTTGATCATTGCACATGCAACATTAATTACATTGATATTATATTATGTAAGCTAACATCTTGTATTTCACAATGTATCTAGTCAATACTGATATTTCGGTCTGATTCAGCTACTGCATGATTTATGCAAGATTGTTCTATCTGTAGCCAACAGCTACAGTAAGTGAAAGTCCAAAACTGTAAGTAACTTTCTCTGCTCACCCTCAGTCTCTATACAATTGATTGAGGGTGGCTTGTATCTATCTAGTCTATATATACATTCACCTTGTCCATTGTGTCTTTGTCCACAGACAAAGTGGCCCAGGGTCAGTGCGCCATTGTGCCATTGTATTCCGGCTATCTATGCTCACGTGTCTGCGCGCCGGATCACAACAGTGTACCATGTAAAAATAGAACTGAGTTACCTTGTCTTCAAGAGAGTAGTATTGCACCGAGCCTACCATGAAATTTTTGTGAAAGTGTTCCAAAGTGATTCTGGTTCATTTAGAAAGTGAGCCAGAAGCCTTTATACAGCTTCAAAAATCCTAGTATCGTAGCCCTCTATAATCCGATACAAACCTTTTCACTGGTCATGAAATTCTGGTGTCAATGCTTTTCAGGACATGTGCCACTTACTATTTCATTTGTTAATAATTTATTGCACCGGTTTAGATACCATATCATTCAGTGATCTATTCACAGGTGAGTGTTAACTTCCTGCCGCTAAATATTTCACATGTGCCAGATACATAGAGTATCGCGGATTCCACGGCTCGTGGGCAGTCGACTTCCCTATGTACTACCATGTCCCATCACATCTCATCATGGCTCCACGCTCACAGCTATTTTTTTGTACCCAAAAAAATAACCCAGTAGCTAAATATTCAGGAATGTAGGTTCTTCTACGTCAGATTGAAAGCGCAATCTTGCCACAAGGATTGTTTTGCTTGGGCTTCCGGTCGTCGAGACCTTCTCAAAATAGAATCGTTGAGATCCGTTAGGTGGTTCGGGAGGATGGATGAATGCGCCCCATGGCTGATTGCTTTCAGGATATGACAAAATGTCGAAATGTACCTAGCATTCCAAAGTCAGCCTAAAAAAAGGTTTCGAAGTCAGGACAGACAGAACGAACATTGTCGTCTAAATGTCCATGATTGGCAAATAGTGCGTAGTGTTGGGCATTGAGGGTTTCGATGACTTTAATTCATAATTTGTAATGGCTTGTGAGAAATGAATAATTAACGTACTGAACATCAGGTCCTCCTTCAGTAGCTTATGTTCTGCACCATATTCATCAATTATAGCGCGCCAATGCTTCCGAAACCATTGTTTACAAGATCGGGAATCTTCAATGTAACAATGATGTGTCTTCTCAGCACAGAGGAACGCAGTACGACCTCCCTCTAGCGAAAAGGTATGACGGCGTTTGTTACGATCACTGTTGTTTTGTCGGTCAATACACGTCACTAGAATGCAACATAAATAGATTACTTCGACTCTGATTCTCCCGTAGACACCAGTCTAGATATAGCCTGGAAACCTTTCCGTACAAGATTGTCCTTTTGATGTCTGACAGCAAAAGGAACGCTTCCTACACCCGGAATGCTCATGCGACCACTTGATGAATGTGGAGGGTTAACTGAGTTGAATAATCTCATGAATCGACCGCCAGGTGAGAGGAATCCTACGTCCCCCAGCTCCACGTCACCTGGAGTCCAAAGTGGGAAATTGACTGCATTTCAAACGTTTTAAGGAGAATGAGAGGTGTTATTGATGACTTGGCTTACGTTGACGAGGAAATTCGTGCGAGAGGCACATCCTATATGTGTGCTCGAATTGATCTTCATAGGGCTCTTTCACGGTTGCATTTTCTGGAGGTTTGTCTGAAGAGAGGCGAAAGGTCAACAAGTTGCCTTCTAGCGGTGACTGCACTTCGCTCTCTCCACTGTAAGGAACTTCAATTCCGGACTCTAGCCGGTCTAAAGTCGCGATGTATGGAGTTGAGTATTCCGCTCGTGGTGAGAAGTGTAGATCTTCGGGTACATGGCTGACTGGATTTATTGATACGTGAGACACAGTCCTTATGGGAACAATTCGACATACCAGGACTTTCAAACTTGTAATGTCGATCCTGTGTTTCAGTAAAGGAAGGCGAGGAGACGACGACCCGAGGAGAAGACAGAACAAGATTAGGAATCGCGACTTGCTCTCGAAGAATTTGCAAACTCTGCACCAATTCTTCGAAGGACGGTCGGCTATGTGGTGATTGGTGCCAAGATTTATGAAGAAGCTCTCCGATTCCGAGGTCACGAACAAGATTTTCTGGATAAGGCGGTCGACCTTTTCCCACTATAGATACAGCGGTCAGCTTGGCTATTGCTGGGACTTCAAAAGTTAGAATGCTTACCTAGAACATGTTGCTTCACATCATCGTCCTTCATTGTTGGCCACGGCATACTCCCCATGGTGAGTATTTCGACGCAGCACATTGCAAATGCATAAACGTCAGCCTCATTGGTTGGAACTGGGTTGCCTGACATGAGTTCTGGTGCCCGCCATCTCAGCGCATCTATTGTGGTGCTCAGGTCAAATGGGTTACAATCCTGATAGAATAACTAACGATTTGGTAGCAAGTTCCTTTGTTCCGCTTGATTGATCCATTTGCTCAGTCCAAAGTCAGATACAACGCAATGTAAATGTTCAGTAATCAAAACATTAGCAGCCTGTCACAGGAATCAGAAACAGATGGTGACAAATTAATCATGACGAAGCAGACCTTCAAATCCCCATGGTATATACCTTGTTGATGGAGATATCTCATCCCTTCTGCGACGTCATGCATCATCTGAAGGAAGTCTACATTTTGATGTCCCACATCCGGAGCCGTGCTCCCTGATTCGTTGTGTCTCTGTAAATTCCAATGTATTCGCTTCAAGTAATCTGCCATAGTTCCGTGTGACATGAGTGGGCTGACAAGGAACCAAGGGAGAGTTCCCTCTACACTGCTAGCACCATAGAGCGGTAGAATGTTTGGGTGATCGAGCGTTCTCCAGAGATTGACTTCATCCACGAAGCTCTCTTTCGAAGTGTAGACTTCAACGGCTTTCACCGCGACAACACGTGTGCCCCATTTTCCCTTGTATACCGTCGAGAAGAAGCCCCGTCCGATTATTGTGTCAAGATCAATCTCAATTCTAGAGCGGGTGCGAGATCAGCTGGAATACTAGATAGATTGACATCGCGTACTTTGTGATTGTCCAACTCGGGAGTGTTGAGACTGGTTCACCATAAGCAGCCTTCAAATCTCGAATGTCTCTTTCAATGGATTCCCTGTCTTGCAGACGTAGTGCGATTGCCTCTGTGTGAGCGACTGGCCACGTCGATGACCGCCGCAGAGAAGAGAGCGAAGTAGATACTTTCTCAAAGATGTTTGAGGACCGAAGTGACTCGAGTGTCCCAAGTAAGGTTTTGACGGCATCCGGAATATCCTTCTTTTCAATACCGAGATTATCAAGGACTTCCTGGCTAGATACGGGTACTTGTGTGTAATTTTGCTGGTCTATGAGATCGCGGGATCTGTCAAGGTCATTCTGTACCTTTTGAATCTCTCGTATTCTTTTGTGAATCTCTTTGATATCGATGCCTTCGGTCGACACGTCGTTCATCGCAAGAGGAGGATGCTTGGAGGCTAAATTATGTTCCAGCACTCGAAGCATTATTGACCGCTTAAATAGTAAAGTGATTAGTACGATCAGTATATCTAATCTTGAGATTGACTTACATCGAAATGTCCCAAGCAATCCTGAAGTTTCGTGTTACAATTGGCAATATCCTCGAGGACATCGTCCCTTCTAAGATAGCGTTTGAAAGGTGATTGCTGTGTTTCATCTAGCATCATGTTCTCAATTTCTTGAAAGGCACTTTGAGGCTTGGTGAGTCGCGAAAGATGAACTGTTTTGCGTATCGCTCACATTTCCAGTTTCGCTAGCGGCCCATACAATGCACTAGCAACGCGTTTATTGAGGTCGGAAATTTCTTCCCGAATAGAAATTAAAATGTCGGCACAACGTTCGGTGAGACGAAGACACGCCAATCGGTTAGTCTGAACGACAGTTTCGTCATCATGGCTCATCAAGAATTAAAGACACTCACTTCAACTTTTTCTAGGGCATCCCATACACCTAACAGTACTTTTGCGACACCTTCTAGCCCGGGGAATGGACAAATTTTGAGCAGCTCCGCTCCATACCTAAGGACGTCATGTGTCATTTCTTCTGCAACGTTCACGTTAGATAAGATGAGACTGTGACGTATCGCGCTTTCAACGCGCTTTATCGACTTCATCAGCCCTTACTTGACCTGAGTATGGATTGATTAACAACGTACCGCACGAGTGGTTAGATATTGCTCCTCTTGTTCTGGCGGGATTACATTCTTCCTGGGATATGATCTTATTCTCTCAAATAACGAGGGAGAAGGCGTCCCCCTTGGCGTGGAGTGCCTTGAGCTAAACATCGGACTCGAGGTACGCTCCACGGACGTATCGCGAGAGCGGGAGCGGGAATGAGGAGAGAACCTCCACGTTCTACTGGGATGGCCAGAAGACGACACCGGGCTATGAATAGGCGGGCTTGAATGTGATGAAGCCGAAATGCTCCCTGACTCGCTCTTTGCTTTGTGATGATGAGGCACCTGTGCGAATGGTGCCGTCACGCTCGACAACAGGCCTGGTGTCGATGGATAAGAGGAGGAGTGGACATGGGAGTAACGGCGGTGAGGATGCATTCAAACTAGCTGCGTTCGAGAAGTGAGAGAGATTTAAAAAGGACAAGAGAGGACAAGAGATAAATTCAAGTATTCGAGACTGCATTTCAGAGACGTCTGTGGGAATAGAAGTCATGTTTCCTGACCACCTGATTCGGATACGCTTAATTAAAGGAGCAGAAATATAATTGTCATTTCGCTCATATGGAGGGAAACAAACGTCAAATAACAACGCCTCGGGTGGGTTACGCGACAGATCCTTGGCAACTGTCTGTAGTTATTTTCGGTACTGTTGAACCATCAATCAAATGCCACGCTTGTAAGACGATAACTGATGAAAGTATGGTCTCCTTGTCACCACTGGAGATAGATACTTACAGAAGCCACCTCACTCGTACCTTGGAAGTAAAAATCTCGGCTTTCCAAATTTTCTATCAGGAAGTTGATGTCACAACTACGTACATGCGGCCATACGCGGGCAAAGGGAGGACGGCGCGGAACAAGCAACAAGTAACCGATAAGTATCGGAGTCAGTGTGAGCAGAGCAGTTGACAGCGTTTGACAAGCCGTAATCATAGGGGTGCAATGTCCAAAGAACAGCCTAGCCACTGTGGTTAATGTCTGCTCAACATTTCGAAGGTAGGTCAAGGTCCAAAACTTTCGTTGTTTCATGTGACACAACCATACGTTGAACGAACAAGAGATTGTTTCCTGAGTACAATGGCTTTAGGAGTATGTGGGCTATTGAGGCAAAGCGCATTGGAACGGTTGATCCACTGGCAGAATTCGGATTGGCATCAAAATAAGAACAAGGCGATTTGATACTCGTAGATGTCGTACGAAAGGCACCAGTAGAAGACCGGGGCAACTCGGAGTTTTTTCTTTCCATAATCGGTACTCGATGGATGATCCGACGTGATCTAATTTTTTTGATCTCTTCTTCCGTTTTGACAGACTGTGCGACTCAAAGCTTTCGGAAAATAAGCTTTTCCTGCGGCTTGGAACTAGACAAACGAAAAACACGTTCATAGGTTCGTTCTTCTTGATCAATCACATCCCCTATCATGGATAGCTGATTGCCTTCTTCCTGCGAACTCCGTGCAATCCTGGAGTTATTACTCAGGCCAATCATTCCAGGCCTACCTGAAAGAGATCTCTCATGTTCAAGGCTCGCCCTAGAAATGGGCTGTCTTCTGGCAAGCTCAGCTTTGAAAATATTTTCACTCGACTACCTGTCAGGAAGTATTTATCCCGAATAAAGCGGACCATATATGGAACGGCCATGAAACAATGGAAGACGGTTGTAGTAGTAAGGGGCCGTATCTACTACATACTATTCAGGACCAAATTCCCATGATTGCTGTGCTACCACAACCGCATCGCTTGAGTCTTTATTTCCTGCCATGTTCGGTTGTCTACAACTGCCACTTTTAGGCGAGGACGCGTTGATGTACCTGACTCTACTCATTATCTACGTACTAGAATCTTGGATAGAGGTGAGTTTGGTAACGGAAGAAGAGCTGTGCATGTGTCCGTAATCAAATATCCATGTCACCTACTTGCTGATTCAGGCTGCGCCTTTCATCGTGTTCTGACTCATTCGGAGTCCGCGATAATCCGTATGCAAGAAGTAAGTTCCGGCAACTCACTAATGGACTTAAAAAGTGACACTTATCGAAGTGGATTTTGCTAACGGTTTTATCATACAAGGCGCTGACCCGTTATGATCTTTTAATTGCATTACAAATAGAATCCGCTATGACCACTTTTGGAAGGTGCCGACGGCGCCTGGACAGGCTGACTTAGTCATCTGTGAACTTGGCTCGCCATCCATCGACTACTGCTTTATACCCACTGCGTGTCTCTCTCAAGGATATACAAGTTAAAGTAAGAGCTAGCTTTGATCTGAAAATTTAAACCATCTCGCTATGCTGAATGTGTGTGTCCAGGTTCCTTCTCAAAGCCCACACCAACCTTCGAGAGTACTCCGAAACAGCACAAACAATTTTGCCTTTGTCCATTGAACTGTATTGGTCGAGCACATAGCTATTTCGGAAACATTGGACCGAAAACGGAGGTGCCGCCAGTTTGACTCGGAATCAAGTGCCTTGCACGTGACCGCGATGGTCGATCAGCTTGAGGGCGGTATAAGTTCTAGTATAAGGGCGGCCGTAAGGCGCAGACAACGTCTCACAGCTACTGACTCGATTATGACCTATGCACCGTCGTGCTGTACTAGGCGGGCTTCACGAAAAAGCGCCAAAACACCTCGTTGACCAAAATGGGTGAGGTGTCAGCCACCCTCGATCGCTCTATAAATCATTGCTCGGCCGAATCGTTTATTCCATGATCAACATGTCCAGTACATCGCATTTCTTATCAACACTCGGCGGCAAGGATTCATTTGGAACTGGTTCCAATATCTTTGCTGCCATCTTCGCGGCCACCACCCTGACGTTGCACGTCGTCCAGAGTTATCTCTTCACGCCCGTCGTAACTGTCAAGCACATCTCGTTACCTTTCCCCGCTCCACCGCCATCTCCCGCTCCCGCTACCACCACACGCCCTCTCACGCCGACCCGGTCATCTGACTTGGTCGATTCAAGGGCGGACATTCCCTACATCCTCATCAGCCTCGCACTCGTCCTCATCGTCATCCTCGCCGCTGCTGGTAAGCCTCTTGCATCGCATGCTCTCCTGCGCTGACACGCTCTTTGTTCAAGGCTCTACATTCCGTCGAGCGAAGAGTAAGAGCACTATCACGCCCCTCCCCTCCTCTCAAGAACAAGACCCGCCACCGAAACTTCCCCCACGCAAAGATCAAGAGTCTTCCGACGATGCCCAAGATCGCGAAGATTCGAGCGATGAAGAACGCGAGGATGGCGCGGGAGACCCAGAGGACATACCAGAAGACGAAGGCAATGACGACCAGAACGGCGATAACACCGCCCGTGTCAGCGATGGCTCCCCCGGCGATGACCCAGACGACCCTTCAGGTAGCTCGAACGTCGACGATATCCCGCCCAAACAATTCAAACCTGACCCGTGGGATGTTCTCGCACTCATACTCTTGTACATCTTCGCTGTCACCCACATCATACGCCGTGTCCCAGAGAAGTATTTTCTACTCAAGACCGTCGCAAACCGCCTTTTCATTTCGGCCATCTCTATTGTGCCTCCTGTCCTCCACAAGTATTTTGTATTAAAGGCAGTCGCAAAACACCTTTCCACCTCTGCGCGCCGTGCTCTCCAAAAGCGTTTTGTACTGAACACCGACGCAAAACGCCTTTTCACCTCCGTCATCAGGACAAGAGCTAGCGAGTTCGTCGAGCATGCATTGCATCATGTAGATGCCAGGTCCTTCTTGATTGAGAATGTGGGCATGTCAATGGCAATGGACATCGTGGACGTGGGCTTTTCGAACGGTACACGCGAAATCGAAAACGCAATAGTCTCAGTTGCGTCCAAGGTGATTATGGCAGACGATTTGCGCGAAGTCAATACCAAACCCACGCTGATTGAAGGTCTTCTCGTTCCCATCTCCCCCGAACTCTTCCGTAGACCATCTTCTATCCCTCTTCAAGTCCTCGAGCTTCCCGAACCCCTCGTGCATCCACCACCTCTGCCTCTGCCTACCCTCGAAGCCATGGAACTACCATCTCTGCCTCTACCGACTTTGGAAGCCATGATCCCGCCCGTAGAACCTTTCCTGCCTCTACCAACTCTCGAAGCCATGATCCCGCCCACGGAACCATTTGTCGTCCAGTACGAGACTTCATCCGCCGAGACAGAGAGCGAGTTACTCAAGGTCGTCCGTACGGTATCTGGATGGGGCACCGTAGCGCTCATCGTTCGTCGGGTCGTAAAGGAATGGAGGCGACGCAGAAGGGGCACCGCGCAGATCGAGCAGCATGAGCCGAAAGTTGAGGTCGAGACTGAGGACGAGGACGAAGCGGAGGAGGAAGAAGAAGAAGAATACGAGGGCGAGGACTATAGTAGCACCGCCATCGGGGAACATTCGAGCAATGACGTAACGGATGCACACGGGATTGAGGAGGATAACGAAGACGACATCGAAACTCACCAATACAGTGATATACTCGAATACAGCTTCGTCACTGCCGAAGAGATCAACGTCACAATCGACATCGATGAACCCATCCAGGAAGAAGCTGACCCTCTCCTGCCCACGATCACAGTGTCCCCAAGTTTCGATATCCCATGTACGCCTGAGCGGGCCGTCACGTACCCCAGCGGTACTCCGTCGTTCGTGGGTGTCCTCACGAGCTCTACTCTCCGTTACACGCGCGGGGAGGGCACAGAGTCACGACCTGCTACTTCGCCTGCGATCACGATCCTCACTACTCCCCCGACCACGCCCGAACCAGCGACGGTATATCCAAGCGGTACTCCATCATTCGCCGACGTCCTCACCAGCTCTGTCCTCCGTCCTACTCGCCCACAGGACGCAGCCGAATCGGAATTGAGCCCTGGTCCTTTCTTCACCCACTTTACATTCCCCAATCCAGGTCCTGGCACCAACGCCCCGTCCTTCGCAGACACCACCGGCCCTGTGACATTCCCTTTTGGCTATCATCAACGACAAGATAACTCCAACACGGACGACGCATTCATGATCAGCTCGTTAACGTCTGGTTCTAATCTCCGGACCCTGTCGCCGCACAGAGTCTCTTTGTCCCTGGGCCCCGCGCTTCATCGCAAGCGCAGGCGGCTCGACGAGGCGGATAAAATCACCATACGAATCGCTACACCATCCTTTGACGGCGTCACGACCTCAAGCCCCGCGGTAGACCATAACCGCAGGTGGCTCGTTGATGAAATCGGGACGCCAACCCGCAATACACGTATACGTCCTTCCGCATCCACTCCCCGATCTGTGCCTTCGTTGAGCGAAGACCGTGGTGGGAACACTACACTTGAAGAACTCGAACTCGAACTCGAATCCGAGTCCGAACCAATAACCGATAATGAATACGTGTTCGACACTTCTCCGTCGTTTAGCGGGGTACTTTTTAGTCCAGCCGTACAGCGTAGGCAAAGGCGGCATGTCGAAGAAGAGACGGAAGAAACGTCATTGGTCGACGGAGATTTGTTTCCGCATTTTGTCCCCGGCCCGATTGATGTGATTAGAGACGAGGAGGTGAGCGTGGAGCAAGTGCAAGTATACGAGGACATAGGTGAGAAAAGCATGGAGATCGACGATGAGGACCACAGCGCCATCTATGGCCCTGAATCGGAGCCGCCCTTCGACCTGATGCCCAGACCTACTCCTGCATCCACTAGCGTTGGGAAGAACCTCACCTCAGAGGACGATCAGACCATCCTGACTCCGAAACCTACTCCTGCGTTCACTAGCGTCGGGAAGAGCTTGACGTCAGAGGGCGACAAGGCCGTCCCGGACCAATTGACCCCGAAACCTACTCCTAGATCCGCTGACAGCAGCTTCTCGTCTGAAGGCAATGAAACTGTCTTTGACCCGGAGGTTATTGCTCGAGGAGCAGCGGAAATGTTGCGCTTGATGCAGGAGGAGATGGAGCGAGAGAAGATTGCAAAGGAGGAGGCGGCGAGAGAGGAGAACCGGGCTGGGAAGATGAAGGTGCGGGAGAAACGCGAGAGTAGCAAGGTGCGAAAAGAAGCGATAGATGGAACGCGACGCAAGTACATTGGCCCGCTGGAGACTTTGAAGCAGGATGTCGTAGAAGAAAGACATTGGCAGGGGACCGGTGGATTTATGCAGGATGAGGTACGTTTGCGAACTCCCCTTTTCCCTCGTAGAACCAGTTGCTGATTGCGTCTTGGCAGGCTGGAAGCTCGTCCCCCTCCAAGCCCGAGACACGCGAGGTGGATTGGCAGTTTTCCAGAGAAAAGATGGTTCAAGAGGTGGCAAGAATGAGAGCCTTGGTCATGACCGCGTATGCGTCTGAGGATTACGATGACGATGAGATTGACAGGCTGACTTTGTTGCATCTTGGCGTTGGGAATATGGAGAGCGATGGATAAGTTTTCTTTCTACGGATTTTGTATTATCTATCTTTGTGTACTGAAATCAATATCAATCATCGGTGTCGATGAAAGCAGGACTGTACATACCTAAAAGATAGAGCAACATCTCATATGCATCAAAGGGTCGTCGATCCCACAATCTGCAGGTAGTAGCGAGAGAAAGAGATGCGGTACATACATAACGAAACAGAAGAGAAACTTTCAGTAGCTCGAGTCGTACAATGCGGTTCAAAATTGGGTTGTACACCTCAACGACACCGTCTCAACCAAAGCCAAGAAACTTGTTGTTCATTCAGGGGTTCAATTCGGTCCCCTATACCAGCGTGTTGTATATAGGTCTTGTCCAGATGGAAACTACCGCTGCCCAACACCCGACGGATTGAGAACTGGTTTAGCCTGGTTCAAAGACAACAAAAAAATGATTGGAAATACACTATTCACAAATTATGGAACACGACAGCTCTCTCTCTGGGACCAATTCTATCTCACCATTACGTCGAAAGCGGTCTCCAGACCTTGCCAATTTTGACGGGGGTAACTTTTGCTTTTGTTAACCCCCGTTCCAGAACTTTGAGTTCACTTTGACTCAGTTAAAAATCTGACAGTTTTCTCGTCAAGCGAGTTAATATGACCCAACCGGATTTATATACAGCTGTTACATCAACTCGGAGGTTAAGTATAATATGCCATAGCGTACATCGTACTAAACGAGGAAACACATCATTGCCAACGAAAACGTGTCCACACTGACGCTCAAAAGAAAAAAAGAAAACATTCGCATTGACGAAATCGATGGAATAATTGCAAGGCCTCCTGAGATCTGGTTCCACACCTAGACCAGGTCAAACCAGGGGCAGCCTGCAGCGACAGACTCATATTCGCTCTCCTTTCAAGTTGTGTGTGAGCCTTGATACACAGATCTTTGTTATCAAACATATTTCCATAAATATATCTCAAATTGCTCGTGCATTCGCTCGGCCTCACCACTTCTGTGGTGTATATATGACTTGCGCAAATTGATCGTCATAAGCACCCCATTCCAGGAGGGTTTGGAAATGCATATGCATCGCCTACAATCAGCCTGTTTCACAAACAAATTCCTGCATCCAGGCCAATGGCACTGGAAGGCATCATGTGAACCTATGTGGCCTTTGCCAGTAACAACTGAGATTACCAAAGTACAGGCTAGCCAGACTGTCTACTTACCCTTCAAGTGCTCTTCGTTGTTGAATATTCTATCACAGCCACGTGCAAGACACATAAACGTTATATGTTGCTTCCGTTCATCTTCGCTTGCATCCTCCTGGGAACCCGATAGCTCAGAGATAGGAATGATGGTCGAACGGATGTCCTGGCGTTGGTGTCCCTTGTCTATAACCACATCGGATAATGTTGGAGAAGAAAGTGAGGCCTTACAGGAGTGTAAAGTAGCAGAATGATGACGACTTGGCGAGATGCGGGGATTTCGTGGGAGTTTCAAAAAGGGATACTGCCGTCGTCGAAGGTGGTACTGGCGGGATATGATATTCATGTTCATCAGAAAAGGAGTTTAATCGCAAAAGAGAAGAATTACCTTGTCAAAGGCATTAGACATAGGGGTGCGGCGAGCACGGGAACCAGGGAGGATGCGATCCAGAATGGCAGCTATCTCGACAATGTCTGTTGGTTGATTGATTCTCTGCCGAAAACAGATACTAGACAGATGATTGGTTCCTTCATTGAATCTATTGAAGGACATTCCAATCAGAGAAATAATTTTGGAGGTCCCTGGACGGGCGTTCGGATCGCTGTGCCAGCATTCCTCCATCAACAACCAGATGGAGGTAGTCAACCCCCACTCACACCATGGTGGACTGTAATCTGGAGGTCTCTGTGGTCGAGCACCTGACATCACCTGAAGCTCGATGGTAGACTCTCGTTGAATGTCAGAAAATGGGACTGTGCCTGTGAAAATCTTGGAGGCTTTCAGTATTATCGACAAGGCCAACAAATTAACACTGGCGTACCTCGAAGCAGACACAGGACCATGCATATATATCACTTTCTATCGTGTTCTTGACGTCTATGTCGTCCTTGACATTGAAGAGCTCTGGAGCTTGCCATCGGACGGAACCTCCTTTGGAAACAACAGACGAGGTGGAAGTCCATGCCAGTATTTGTGGATCTGACATCGCAGATATGCCGAAGTCGGTGATTCGTGCACGGCCTGCATCGTCAATAAGGATGTTTGACTAATGTGCCTCCGGTAAGCAAAGCTAGACTCCAGAGAAGAGTGGGATGTACCCCTTTCAGGTCACCGTGAACCAATCCATTCTCATGTAAATACTGGAGGCCGTTTGCAACGTCAACTGCCTAGATTCGGGTAGTATGTCAGAATTTGAATCTATAGGTATCACGCGAAGTGTCGACGATTTGATAGATATTTACCAGTTGGCCGCGGCTGACTTTGGGATGATTAATCACATACGTCCGAACATCGCCTGCACCCATCCAAGGTGATACAAAGCAAACTCGATTATTAAAGCGAAAAAGCCCATAGAAAGGGAGAACATTCTCATGTGCCAATTGTCCCCAAAGTATGCTTTCCCGAGAAATTTGCTGCGTAGTCGAGCTACAATAGCACACCAGTCTCAGGTAAACGTACAGAAAGAGCTCACCTTCAATAAATATTCAACCCGTGTGTTCTGGTAGATACGAATCGATTTCAAACACACTACCTGGCCATCAAATTTGCCCTTGTAAATGTCAGCGAAACCTCCGGCTGTGACTGGAAGCTGGTCATCTTGCTCTATGTTCGCAAGTTCGTAACACGTAGGAAACAACTCCGTCCGCCTTGCTAACCGCTGTGTAGCTACGGTTAGATGTCGTTTAAATGACTTATCTAGTTCTGGTATATCCAAGAACTAAACATGTACGCAACGATCAAGAGGGTTCCAGGGATTGAAAGTAGGTTTACCCATTGAAAGGCGTCTAGCAACTTCTGGGCATCCGTTCCTTTGCATCCTAAAATGTGTCTATACAGTCCAACGTCACGAAAGATGACCTGCAACCTGTGTGCGAGGGCAAGAGTAACTTCATCTGTGCGTTTCTCCAGTTTGAGATGTCGGGGTGTTTCAAATCGCTGAACACAAGGTGTGGTGTCTCCATCAACGCCTACTACGCAACATGTGCCACAGCTAATTGTCAACACGGTCGCTTAAAAAAAACTATCACGTGACTGATGCGTGCCATCCGATGACCGACGTCATCAGAATCCGACAAGACGTGAGGCCTTGAGGTCCGACTACCACCCCCTTTGTTTGCCGCAGATCCAATTGTCAACGGCACAGACAGTTGTATTACCTCAAAGGAGACATTTCGACCTGAGGACTTGCTTATTCTCTTTGTTGCTAGTACAACTATCCTTTGGCTCTCGAGGAATCTGGTTTAGTGTTGCTTCGATATACAATGGATTGCACGAATTGTGAACGAAAACAGCGTCAATTTCTCTGCGAAAATTGCTTGAGAACGCAGTGAGGACTCGTTGAACTCCATAGCTTAAACAGAGGACTGATCCCACACTGGCGTTACCAGTATACGCGACTTTCGTAGCCAGACACAACATTTTGCCTCTGATCGCCAGGATCAAGTTCTCAAAGCCACCAAAGCGCTTGAAACAATCGAGCCAGCTCGGACACGGCGAGCCACTCTTGCTGATTATCAGACGAGGGTCGACGAGGCGTTGGGGGCGCTGACGCGTCTGAGAAAGGAAAATGATAAGAGTGCATCTTAATAGCCGAGATCTCATTTCTTTGAGACTAACGAAACTTCTTTTACATTGACAGAACGGGAGAAGCTACGAGTTCTGAGAGAATCCTTTGCCACCCGGAGACGCAATCTTTCTGCGGCAAATTTGCTCCCACACCCAACACCGGCGAACCATGGTGGGCAACGCCAGGCACAAGAGCTCAGTGCGTTATCGACAACCCTTTCGCGTGCGCGCTCTGGACTAGTTCAAGAGCTTGTGGAAGTCTTCAATGTCGTTGAGGTGGGCGGGAGGCCACCGATCGGCGGGAAGGCTGGTACCAAGGGAGAGTGGACAATTGGGGATCTAATTTTACCTGTTCCAGGGGATATACGACGTATGTTCCTTCGTGTTCTTACTCAATTTCCGAATTTTTGTCCTAAAAAGTTTCGGCAATAGGATACCCCCCAGATCATATCAACGCTGTAATAACCCACACAATCCACTTTCTTTCCCTCCTCACTTTCTACCTCGGAGTCAAACTCCCCTTTGAAATTATCTGGTCTGGCGGCAAACTCGGTGTCGGATCTCCTTCCATCGGTGCAGGGCGCGGCTCAGAGTTTGGTGGATGGGCAAAATGGCACTCTCGGCACCCGTTACATCTTTCCTCTGCTTCGTCTCCTCTTTCCAAAGATAAGGTCAAAGAAAGCGAAAAAGACTGGAAGGAGACAGAGAACCTAGCAACGCATGCAGTGGCAGATTCATATGTGGAACAGGACCAGCCGCAAAGCTCATTCACGACGGCACTTGCTATGTTGCTATATAATGTGTGTTACCTTGCGTACACGCAAAATGTGGACGTTCCACTTGCGCAGGCGGGAGACGTATTGAGTAATCTGTGGAGTGTATGCTGTAGTCCTGACCTTGGCAAGTTAGTCCTTTGTCTCTCTTCGTCCTGATCCATCAAGGCATAGCTGATATATCTCTGCAGAAAGTCTCACGAAACACTGCCTAGACTTCCGCCACCCACACCGCCTGGTTTCAGCCTTGATTTTGCGCAGCTCCTGCAGGCGACGACGGCACACCCTGCGTCAAGGATGAGACCGAGGTCGGCGAATACGAAAACTCAAACGAGGGGAAGCAGCAGGAAGGAAGAACCAAGAATACTGGAAGAGGAAGATGGATGGGATCTGGTAGAGGATGGGAACGATGGGTTTATGTGATTGATTTCTGGTGGAGTGACGTATCTCGTATTGCTGTGCTTTGCAATGTAACCACATTTATGTCCACAAGACTGTCAAGGCTCCCGCGATCATCAATATTTCTGTTATAAAAGACACCGTATGCGACCTCGGGTATACCATGTTTTTACTACTCCCATGGCCGAACGTCTAGCGGCGCCTCCTATTATCGATGTCCCTGCCTGTAACGATGATGGCGCACAATGCCGGCCGTCATGTCCTATCATTCGGAAGGTACAGGGACCAGAAGATTTGGATAAAAATGTTCGTTATTTCTCGTGCATTCGTGCAGAAACGCCGCTCTACACTACGTGCCATCCACGAATTTCATTCTGGTCTGCAGCGATATGCGAAAACAAATTACGGTGATTTCAGGTGTCCGCTTGGGGATTTTCAAGGTAGGAAGATTAGTGAATGCCCCGAGGAAAGCCGGGCCTGGCACATTACTATTCTTGCCTATCGGCAAAGCGCTGATGCTTATGACCATTGAAGCTCACGACATTTCCTTCGCTCTCGGTTTTATTGCTATCTTTGTTGTCTCGCTTGTCCTGGCGTGAGTTATGGTTATGGTTGGGAGAGGCGCGCAACAAAGAGAGGGGCTTGAGTGGGATATGAAGTAAGTAGATGCGAGGGTCAGGTGAGTGAACCTGTACAGCTGATAAATCATGCGAAGAGCAGTTCCCAGATGGAAAAAAGGTATAAAAGAGAACCGGCAGCCCCCATTACTTTTAACCTGTCAGCTGTCCGAATTATCTATAAGTGTACCCAGCCAAACAATCAGAGCCTTGTCAAGTTCTATGAATGACTGATGACCCAGGCAGCCTTAGCCAATGGCATGGCTGCCGCTGTGATCAGGTTGATTATCGTTGAATCACTACATTCATGGTGTATCCTGATAGCAGATACTTAGACATGGCATCCACAACACGACCAGGGTTGGAGGACAATATGTTAGGACTCATCACTGGAGACATCATCACAGTAAGTTGCAAACATGACTAAAAATACCCCGTAGACAAGAGGAATGTGGGCTTTATATTGCACTACAATGTCAATCGCAACACGCTTACTGAACTACCCGCAACACCGCCTGCTCCCAACCCAGAGCTCTGGGAGCTCATGTAAAAGGATGGGGGTTTCATCCTGGTTGATAGTGATGGCAACGAGATAGTGCTCGGATCTACAATCATCTTTGAGTCAAGGAATATATGATTAGCGCGGTATATTAACGCCAGATGTAATAATCATCTGGCTAGCACCAGAATTTTAAGCTTGAACCTTTGGGAAATCCGTTTCAGGACGTCGCAAGAGCAACAAATGAGCGGGGAGCATTACTAAGAAAACCTCACAGCATGAACCACGGGTGCCGAATGACATCCTGTATAGAAATCCTCTCTTCTGGCCTATATCTCAACATCTTCTCCAAAAGATCCGTCAACAGTTCAACTTCTACGTCAGGCAGTCGCATCCCATGCTTTTCCATCATCGGCCCATCATCATCATGTCCAAACGGTGGAGCATCCTGCACACCTATGCCGAGCAACTTCGTCCTGATGGAGGTTGCGTGAGCTGTCAGAAGCACGCCAGCGCGTTCTTGGTCCTGCTCGGTCTTTGGTTGCCCATCCTCCTTGAACCACAATGAACGGTGTTCAAAAGTACCCCACCAAGGATCAGGTAGTCGTCCCAGGGTCTCGATCATCTGCCTGAGCATATCGACGTCACTTCCCAAAATCGGTTCGAAGAGAGGGAAACCCGCGCGGATTTCAAAGATTGCGCATGCAAGCGACCAGATGTCCGCCTCAAAGCCTACGTGCCCCTCAAAGCGCCCCTCCGGCGACTGGTAGTTCAGTAATGTCCCTGGTTCATAGGACGGCGGTGGAGAGGCGGCGAAGTAGGACTGACCAAAGTCACATACAGTGATTTCTTCTTGAAGAAGCGATGCGTCTGAAATTTTGGAATTCAGAATGGGGGCAACGAGCATGGCTGGTACGTGAAGGCCAGGTGGTTGTCCATCACAAGTTCTGACTTCTTCCGTCTCGGGATGGCCCAGATGGAGGTACATTTCCGTGTCCGACCACTCAAGTACGCGGGGAGATAGGCCAAACATGACATTCGATGTGGTTAGGTCTAGCCTGTCGGTTAATCAACATTGTTTAGAAAGGAAAAAAGTGAAGACGGCTCACCTCCATGAACAACACCCACGTTGTGCATGTGATGTATCGCTGTCACTAATTGTTTGGAAACTTTCCTAGCCAAGTCTGCACGCAACCGTCGAGTACCAGCAATTCGCCCGGGAGAGTCAGACATGGCAATGATTTTCGGGCCAGAAAGAGGGAATATGAGGAATAAATGGGAACCGTTCGGGCCTTGCACGAAGAAGTAGTGAATGACAGTCTGGAAGACAACAGACTCAGAGGGAGGGAGAGATTCTCTGAGTTTTTGAGGAAAGGCCAGTTCGGGGATCTCGCTTGGGGACTGGGATGAGGAAACATCGGCGCGCATGGCCTTCAGGGTGACGATACTCCCACGATGTTTGCCTTCTCGCTGGTCGCGCGCCAGCCAAACAGTAGAAGAACCTCCGAATCCCAGTTTATGAAGGATCCTGAAGCGACCTTGGTCAAATTCATCGCCAACGGATATCGGATGATATCCACCTGGATGATACTCTTCAATATCTTCAATTACATCAAGCCTTGAAGGAACGAAACGAGAATGCATAGCAGAAGTGTGATACAGCGCTGAAGTGTTAATTCTTAGGAAGCGAGTGCGGAAACGAAACGAGCCTCCAAGTCGAAGGAAAGCAAGCATCCTCAAGCTCGCACAACTCCCCCACACTGACATTCCCTTAATAGGTAAATTCCCAGGCATCGTCTGGCCAATTTTGTTGATCGCTCCTATAAACAGGCGCCCGTTGGCCGCAATGCCCGCTACTTGCCAAACCAACAATGTATATACATATCGGTGACAAATTATAAAGAAAAGTGTACATTTTTATGTGAAAAGAAGAGTACAACCACACTTTATTGTACAAGGCCAGAGGCAATTGCATGGGGCAGCATGAATGGTGGCGTGGCGAGTGAAAGTGCAAGTTAGCGAAAATGAATTTGTGGGCTCTTGCTTCCCCCTCCTTCTCCAGAGCTAAAAGGCCTGGCTATGTAGTATACTGACCCACTTATGGGTCAGAGGTAGTAATGGGTCACTTCACCTACCATTATCATAATTCATTAGTTTTAAACATTTTGAATGAGCTATAATGAAATTTAGTATATTATCATAATGTAGACTGGATCAGACCAGAATTGCAGAAATTCTTCTTTAATAACATTTGCGATGTGACCAAAATGGCTGTTTCTGGCCTATGAGCTGATCTCATTACAGACTACATTGCTTCACCACAGGATTCTGGTGGATAATAAGACCTGGGTACATTGATTTATACCTAAATAATACAGAATATCAATTTGTTGTAATATTCAAATCAGAAACTGAATATGGATAATCTCTCAACCCACATGGAGCATGTTCTCAAGCCTGCTTGCATTTCCAAACCCCAAGGCCCATCCAGATATGCTATGCTATAGGCATATCAACCCATCTCAGCCACCTCTCAATATGTTTATGTTTATGGTACACCATCAAACTCATTACTACATGTCTATGAGCTTGTCTCCCTTGTAAATGTAGTAGTATTGTGGTATATTCATTTGTCTTGATTCTTACATATTTCTTACATTTCATATTTAAACTTGTAACAAAAATCAAGTTTATATATAAATGAACAGGTCTAACTAGATAGAAATTGATCACATAAGTTCTCAAATCCTTTTTAATAAATAATGTAATGTCCAAGTAGATGTGTGAACTGATCTGTCAGAATTTGATGTCAGTGGTGGGGGAGAGTAAAGGAACTCTGCATTCTTATCACCAGACCCATACTCACAGTTTAATCATGTTTATAAGCTATAGGCTGCCAATGCTTTCAATTGACTGAGGCAAGGTACAGCGCTGGAAAAGAAACTTCCTATAGACACCTGGCTCAGCACTCAGTGCTCAGGGACCTAATCATATAAGAAATACTGCTAGGTAGAGCATAGGCTCATCAATTAGGATTTGAAAACTGGACAAATCAACATGAATTACATATTAATTATATGTGTCAGTTCCACAAGAACAAGAATTACTGCCTGCATCTGAAGTGGTGGAGTATGAAACTGTGATAACCATTACTGGTTACTTTCTGCATTACCTTATGATAGTCTTTTTAATTGAAGACTCAGCATAGGATTACAATGTAGAGTATTCTTTTCAAAAAAGAAGGAAGAGGAGGAAGGGGTGCAAAAAGGTAAATCCAGCTTGCAACATCTTCAATAGTGCCACAAACATACATTGGCAGTTAGTAGCAAGAGCAATGTCATTTGTACCAATACATGGCCATCTTTTCTAACTGATTTTTTGCTGCTGACTGTGACATAATGATTTTTGGCCCTGCCACTTGCCTTTTTCAGATGAATCCGAGTTTTCTGTTATTTTCCAGGTTTTTACAGTTGCCACTTCTAAAGCCTTGGAAGTGTCCCACTGGCCTAGGAAATCCTTAGACTTGTTCTCTTTTCTCTGCCAGGTAAATAGTTATTACCATATCTCTAACAAAATATCTATTTTAATACACTTTGGATTTTCAGTTGTGTGACTTAGTCATAACCTCTTGAGGTCACTAATTATTCTTGCAAGGCTAAATGTAGTCCTGCATGGTGCTATAAATCCTCCTCCTCCTGTAGCTGTGCCTGCTCTCAAACCTCCCTTCTTCTCATCCCTTCTTTGATGATCTCAGCTAATTATGTGCATGTGTGCAAATAAAAAGAGACAATGGAGGAAATGCAGAACAGTAGTTACTAGTCAAAGTAGCAGCCTAGTTGCAGGTTGATGTGATTGTTGAGTGCCTACTGAGCATCTGGTTTGCCTTAGGCACTATGCCATCAGTTTGATGGCTTGTCTTTTCCTCAATGCCTTGATGACTTTCTAAGAGGGTTTTGCCACCATGCTGGGCAAAGTTGCTTGAGGGTATTGAGGTGCACCCTTCATCATTGGTTTTCAACCCCCTTATGCTTACAGTTTTCAGCATGTGTGGTACCTTATTGGACTTTTCTTTTGCAATATTATGTGGCAAGTAGTTACAATACTTTTTCCTACGGTTTTGACCATAAAAAATTTGTGACCCTTTGGATTATTCCTGCTACTTTAGTAGTGGGTTTTTGTCAGTAAACTACTGAAAAGTCTGCTTAGCTGGCATTGTGTTTTCCCATTGCATGGCAATTGTTTGTCAACTATTTGTTCACCTTACTCATTCTCCACATCTGTCTGTTCCTATTTCTTGGTTATTTCATGATTCATTCTGCTCGTGTTTAAAATCTGATTCTTTCTTTTTTTCTCATATCCCTATTTATTTTCACATGTTTTTAAGCTTAACATTAACTTGGAAAATGGACACTACACTGTTGGGTGCTTCTATTTACTCTACACCCATACTGCTTCTTTTTTCTTGCAACCCTTTGTTGTTTAGTAATGGGAATTCTATTATCATTGCAGAGAACAAGTCTTAGATTGTTCATGCTTTGTTTCTCGCTTATCATTTGCCCACATTTGAGACAATTTGGAATAACCACCCCAATTGACATTTTTCTTCCTTCATTCTGCATTTTCCTGAAGAGAACTCTGAAGACTTAGCCTATTTTATCAACACTATTTATGAAATTGACAGGTAAATTTCTTTCTTGTTTCTATTTGCATTTTCAATCAATTCTTCAGTCCATTTCTTACTAATTCACATTTGTCTACAAGTGAGATCAGATGTCTTCTGTCAATGTCCCTCCAATTTGGTCAACATTCCTTAATTGCTGCTGTCAAATGCTGAATTTGGTCTGAGTATTCCTCCATTTTTGCAGTGTGTAATACCACTCATGTGAGAAAATTAGTATGCATTGACATTGGGCCTGGAACAGAGATTGATCTTGTTGCAATTGCACAACACTTTAGACTCCATTGTTCTTTGCCTGCTATTTTCTATTGGATCTGCAAGCATTACACCCTTGTGAGTGTATTTAGTCTATATTCCCACTTAATTTAATGTTTGCTAAGAACAAAATTAAAATGGGTATTGTTCGCCAAGACAGTCACACCATTGCCCTTCTTTCTTTGATCAGGTTTGATATCAGAGTGGCCATGAAAGTCTTCTCAAGGTTGGAAAGTATGTGTGGGGTTGAGCCAAGACTCATGTGCAATTGTTACCTGACATTTATGAGATTGGAAGAGAGAACATACAAAGCTCTATTCTTCTGTATTCAGCCTCTTCACATCTTGCCTGGGTAAATGCTTTGGTTGCATGGAATTATAATACCGGACTTTGTCAATGCTTCAAATAATTGCTACTCAACATGTGCAGATACATGTAGTTGGGTCTTGTGAAATACTTTGGCTCAATTTCAGTGTTAGAAACACATTAAAGGCTTGAGTTTAAGATGGCAAGGTCTACAATCAAGTGTTCTGGTTGAAGAAGACTCATGGGTTCCTACATTGAATTTTCTGCCCCTTTTGAATGTAACAATGTGTTTAGAACCCTATACAAGTATAAGCCTCAGTCTTGTTGTGACTGACTAATATATTTTGTTAGTCATACCTATACAAATATAAGCTACCACATGTCAGTATAGGCTACAACTTGAAGTATGTAAGTGACTCATCCTCAGTCTTGTTGTATCTGACTGAGGGTGTTGTTGTGTATTTCTATAACAATGGTTGGATTGTAATTAGTTCAAACAATGGAAAGAAAGAGAGAAAATGAGCATGATGAAAGGAACATATTGGCCATTGGTGGCTACCCTGATGTCGAGGTTTTTGGTGAATTCCACCACAATGTTGCATTTGTATTGCTTGATCATGTACATCTTCTTGCTGCTTTTATTACTGCTGGTATTTTCTTTTTACCAAAGGATTCTTTTATCAGTGGATGACCACAGGACCGATATATTCAGATGAATGCTTACTATTTAATAACAACCACTTCAATAAATTATGCATTGTACACTATTACTTGTAAATCACATGCGACTATATATTGTGTTGCCGCATTTGATACTTGATTTTGTTCCTCAACATATTGTTTTTAAGGAGTCTGTTGAAAGAGACTCTCAGCTTGTCATGGTGGTTACTTCCTGGTTACTCAAGTCCGGATTTTCTTTTTGTCATTTCCTTTTACTCAATCTCTCTACTTACTGGTACAATCATTGGCGATCATCGCTGTATAGTCTTTTCTAAGCCACCACTGGACTGGCAGTATATTGTAGTGACTCGATTAGGAAGTCCCTCAGTTCTTTTCCAAAGACTGAGGGTACACACTTGTTTTCTCACTTAGTTCTACTCTAGCTCACTCAACCTGTAGCCGGATAGCTTATCTCGTACTACAGGTCATAAAAAGAGTTCTTTTCCAAAGGACTGAGGCCGGGACAACTTATCTTGTACTACAGAGTCCTTGTTTGATTTAAGTAGCGGGCTTTTGCGGTTGCCTATTGTGAACGCCCTGTGCAGTTAGTTTTTACATTGTTTTGCAAAATAACATTGTCCTGCACTCAGTGAGTCACCACATGTGTGGTGTGGAAGACCACGGCTCCATATATCCGATGTCCGACATCATATTCCGACAAGGAGTTCTGACTACCACACCACCCAACTTTCCACGGCACAGACAGTTGGATCACGTCAAAGGAGACATTTCGACCTAGGAGCTGCTTATCCTCAATCTTTGTTGCCTGTACAACTATTCTTTGACTCTCGAGGAACCTGATTACTGACTGAGGTTGCTTCGATACACAATGGATTGCACGATTTTTGAACGAAAACAGCGTCAACCTCTCTGCGAAAATTGCTTGAGAACGCAGGGAGGATTTATTAACTCTAAGCGAAAGATATGGGAAGAAGATAGCAACGCATGCGGTGGCGGATTCATATGTGGAACAGGACCAACCGCAAAGCTCGTTCACAACGGCACTTGCTCTGTTGCTATATAATGTGTGTTACCTTCCGTACACACCGAACGTGGATGTCCCACTTGCACAAGCGGGGGACGTATTGAGTAATCTGTGGAGCGTGTGTTGTAGTCCTGACCTTGGCAAGTTAGTCCTTTGTCTCTCTTTGTCCTGATCCATCAAGGCATAAGTGATATATCTCTGCAGAAAGTCTTACGAAACACTGCCTAGACTTTCGCCACCCATACCGCCTGGTTTCAGCCTTGATTTTGCCCAGCTCTTGCAGGCGACGACGGCACACCCTGCGTCAAGGATGAGACCGAGGTCGGCGAATACGAAAACTCAAATGAGGGGAAGCAGCAGGAAGGAAGAACCGAGAATACTGGAAGAGGAAGATGTATGGGATCTGGTAGAGGATGGGAACGATGGATTTATGTGACCGATTTCTGGTGGAGTGACATATCCTGTACTGCTGTGCTTTGGAATGTAACCAGGTTTATGACTGTCAAGGCTGCTGCGATCATCAAGATTTCTGTTATATATAAAAGACGCCATCCTATGCGATCTCAGGTATTTCCAGTTTCCTCACAACTCCCATGGACGAACGTCCAGCGAGTCCCCCAATTATCGATGATCCTGCCAATAACAATGCTGATGCACACAACCTCGATTGGTACTACGGTGAACATGCCGGTGGTCTTGTCCTATTATTCGAAAAGTACAGGGGCCAGAAGATAAGTAAGACGATATGTCGTATTTAAACTGGTGTGAGACCGAGTTGGATAAAAATGTTCGTTATTTCTCGTACATCTGATCGTTTCTTAACCTTGCACGACTAGAAACACCGCTCTACACTACTTGCCATCCGTGAATTCCATTCTGGTCTGCAGCGATATGTGGAAACAAATTACGGTGATTTCAAGTGTCCGTTTAGGGATTTTCGAGGTATGAAGATTAGTGAATGCCCCAAGGATTACCTCAAGAATCACCTCACATGGGCCAATGACAAGCCAGATGTGAAGAACAAGGTACATACGCTCTCACCTGGCTTACAGAGCGGTTTAACTGATCTGACACCCCAACAGTATGGCATATTCTTCAAAGCTATTGAAAGATATTTAGACCGTCCGCTTGAACATAATAGAAGACCTTTAGGTAATCAGGAAGAGGGTCAAAGAGTTCGAGAGTTAATAGAGTTAACCATACAAGTCAGCATTAGCTAGGTAGACTTCGACTTGACGATTACGAGAAAGTTTTTGTGAGCAAGTTAGTTTGCCCAAGATAGTGGTAACAGACGTTCAGGCGAAAGCGATACTTTCTAGAGAATGTATCAGATCCAATGACTTGGAAACCGTCCAGCAATAGCACTGGCAAAGTATCTTTAAATCATCGTACTGCAGTTACTTGTAGTTGCAGGATCGAGGATCAAAACACCACCCAATACCCCTGACCGCTACTCCTCCCTGACAACACATAAGTATTGATTGCTCTTACTTCACTTTGAGACGATCGAGCTAGCTTGCATACATCTTGACGTTCATAATCAGAAATTACCAAATTACCCAGAGACGTTATTTTTCTACAGCGAATCATCTACTCCCACCAAACACGCGCCAACCGCCAGGCACAAGAATTCGATGACAAATGTACTATCTCATGCGCGTTCTGGGCTGGTACAAGAGTTCGCGGAAGTCTTCAATTCGTTGGTGGTTGGGAGGTCGCGAATAGCTGGGAATCCAAAGTTGAAACGTTGAAATGTTGACCATTCGGTACTTATGTAATTTGACGAGGGCATACTTAAACGACATGTTTCGTCATCCTCTGCGACCTCCAGATGACTGATATCATTTTTTTGGCGATAGGAAATATCAGCTCTGTAAAGCTCGAGCAATCCATTCCATTCCCTTTACAAACTCTACAATTGAACTTGAAATCGAATTCGAATTCGTATGGAAAATTCCGATAGAATCTTCAGGCGTGGGTCCAACCTTGTTGGATGGGCGAAATGGCACTCGTGGCACCCATAACATCTCTGCCTCCTCTTCCCGACGATAACGTTCGAGAAACCCACAAATATTGGAAAGGAGAAAGAGATACCAGCGATATAACGTGTATTACCTGGCGTACACGCAGAATGCCTTACACAAGCCTGGAGCGTTTTCTGCAGTCTTGACCTTAGCAGGTTAGTCTTTTTCGTCTCTTCCTCTTGATCCATCAAGGCATAACTGATGTATCTCGACAGAAATTCTCACGAGAGACTGCGGAGATTCCCCCCACCCACGCCGCATTTCTCACAGCTTTTAAAGGCGACAACAGCACACCTTAAGGTGTCAAGAGTGAAAATAAGGAAGATCCGAGTGTTGTGGATGAGTTTGATAGTATTGTTAGAAATGGGAACGACGGGCTTGTGCGATTGTCTTCATAGTGGAGTGGCAATTTCTTGTATTGCTGTGCTTTGCAACGTAACCTTGCTTACTTCCCCAAGGCTGTCAAGATCATTAACACTGCTATTTAAGAAGCCCCTATTTGATGGTCATCTTCCGGCTCATACCTGTTGACTCACAACTCCCATGTCCAGACGTCCAGCAACGCCTCCCATCATCGCTGAGCCTACAGATATCGATGACGGTGAACACGACCTCGATTGGTACTACGGTGAACATGCAGGCGGTCACGTCCTATCGTTCGGCAAACACGCGGGACAGAAGATACGTGACACGAGCATAACTTATCTGTATTGGTGCAACAGGACCTTGGACAGAAATGTTCGTGGTTACTTGTACGTTTATGTTCTGTGACTTTGCTAATAAATCCTTCTACAACCAGCGATACGGTTCTACCATCTGTGCCATTCAAGCATTCCATGCTGGTCTCCAGGAATATGTGGCAACAAATTACGGTGATTTCAGGCTTCCGTTCGGGCAGTATCGAGGTATGAAGATTAGTGAATGCCCGGATCGTTATCTTTCGTGGGCAAATGGTCAACCGCATATGACCAGCAAAGTAAGCACCCCGTCAACTGGCTCTGAGGGCAGTTCTGACGTCTCATATGTATGCTAGTATGGCATATTCTTCGAAGCTGTCAAAATGTGGCTCGAACGTCCGCTTGAAGAGGAGGAGGGATCTTCCGAGCCATCGTACGCCAACGACGACGATAGAAAAATCGTCAACACACGTGTTTTGGACGAACGAAACAAGGCTCCTGTGGAATCTCCTTCGAAAAGCCATTCACAGTACGCCCCCATAGCCTATCTAGCTCTCAAAATATATCCCTTACCTCATAGAAGTCGCACTCTGCATGTTGGCCTTAGGATCATATCGGAAGGCAAAAATTCATCTGATGCCGGCCCGCAAGAAGGTTTAGATGGCAGACAACCGAAGTCTATCTCCGAGTTTAAGAGAAGGACAGATTCGGAACCACTGGAACATCTTACCCTGTTGGCGACTGTGAAACTAAAGGAGGGGCATCCTGAGATGGGAGATCGCGCGCCGAGACGTTCCACAACAGGTTTGAAGCTAGAGGTCGCTGCATCTGAGGAATCACTTCCTTCTGTAGCTCAGAAGAATGAAAAGAACTTGGAATCGGAGAAAGCACAGGTGAGCATCTCTGAGGAATCACTTCCTTCTGTAGCTCAGAAGAATGAAAAGAACTTGGAATCGGAGAAAGCACAGGTGAGCATCTCTGCAAACATCAGCATGTCGCTATGTGATTGAAGAACATTCTGTGTCTTCTAACCCAGGCACGAGCACGACAAGGAAAGAATGCTATTGGTACTGGCAATCCGTTTGGAAAGTGGTTTTGGAGGCCATCAGCCAAGGTGACGTAGGTAAGTTGAGATGGCGGTTTTTCATTCGATTCTTCGGCTTATTCTTCCACTTGCTCAGGCGACGTTCGGTTATCAGGACATTCTAGAGATTAAATATACTTCATTCGTGTGGTATCCATAAACTTACTTTTTGACTTCTATGCTGCTACGTGCCTAGCAATGGTATGTATACACATGAATTCGCCATTATTGAAGGTTTGTGCAGATATGGACAAGTCCGAGGTGGCGCAATAAAGATACGCTATCAGCAGCGCTTCAGAGATACTATCTTGCCAATGAATTTCTAGACAAGACGGCGCGAGCTCGATGCGCAATAATATATGTCTGTCCAAAAATATGACAAGGGTATATATGTATAAGAAATACCATGATTCATGGAGAATCATGGACAGTCTATCGATCTTTGATCGATACCCTTGTTCAGACATTGATTGATTTGAAACTTTCACTAAGCGAGCCTTTAGGCAAATGTATGGATGGTTCCCCCATTCCCCAGTCAGCCTCAGTGAATCGGCACACGTGATACAAGACTATATTCAGAGCTCGAGGGCAGTGCTTTCTGAGCGTTTCACTTGATGTCATCAAAATAAAGATCTGGGGCATATACACCAACGAGGAAAGTAGGATACCACACGACACTCGTACCGCCATGAATCTTCAGTTTGCGAAGAGCGATGAGTATGCCACAGGACAAGGGCATCATCAATGATCGCAGGCATATACAATGAGCATTCATATTCATACCCTGATTGGCTTTGATTTCTTCGTAGTTCTCGTCCTCTTCATCAGCCTCTGGGGCCAGATACGCGTTCCAATGAGTTTCGTGGTAGATATACCCTGGTTCTCTTCCATGTGTGCAGCAGTCTGGCGCTAGTATGAGGCTGCTGGGGCCTTTCAATACGTCGTTGTCCCACTGTCTAATGCAGTACTGTGGTCGGACAGGATGCACTGATATTTTGACGATGGTGGTTCGAGTAAACCCCGATACATATTCTAGATCTCGGAACAGTTTGGTTGGGTAAAGCCGATGCATCCGAGTAAATGCCACATTGGCTACTCCTAATACTAAGTATACTTATGATCAGTTTGAAGTAGAATGACTGGGGAGCCGAATATGCCGCTGTCTCGTGGTTTAAAAAGATGCTGTCCTGCCTTTGTTCATGGACTACCTACCCTGCTAGCTAGTTATCCATACCATGGCTCTGAATGTTACCGATGTACAAGCTCTACAACTGAACCCATTGACGCCAATGGCTTTCTTGGATCCGGATTCTGGGTATCAAGCAACCGTTGCTGCGTATGTGATGGTTGGTTCTGTTGGTGTGAGTCCCTTTCTACAGATGACGAAGTTCAATGTCACTGATTTGGTCGTTATTTTGGTCATGACTTGCAGGCCTTGATCTGGGATATTCTCATCCACGTTGACAGTGATTATAAACTGTTGTTCAGATATAAGATCGTCATACCAACAATTGTATACTTCCTTTCAAGGTAAGCTTGGTAATATGCTTTCTACCTTCACGATGAACGTCTTTTGTCTCACAGAGCAAGTACTCTGGTTTGGGTTCTATTGAATGTCGTCTTTTCAAGTGAGTGGTAATTTGCCCGTTCAGTTCCTGTTTTCATAGTAGTTCATTGGCAGCTACGGCATCACTACACTGCCAAGCGATAAAAAAAGCAATCTGCGTCATATTCCACGTTGCATTTTCCTCAACGGCTCTCCTATTCTTCCTCCGTGTCCGTGCAGTCTTCAACCAAAATAAGGTCATTGTGGTGTTTTTCGCTATCTTGTGGCTCGGAGTTCTTGGCACTTCTTTAGCGGTGGCTAGCACTGGCCATGCAGTACACCTTGGCCCCACCAATTACTGCGTCGACACAGTATTACCCCCCTACGCAAGCGCTGCTCCAATCACCCTTGCTATTAATGATACATTTGTGTTCTTGGCTATCTCGTGGCGGCTTTTGTCAAACAGTGTAATTGATCATGAAATTAAATTGAACATAAATTCCATGGTACTGGGCTATTATCTTCCTGCCTTTTCAAGGGCCCTGCTCCAAGATGGACAACTCTATTATTTGTGAGTTCCTTGTATTCTATTAACTGCTCCTTCATTCGCTTAGACACTGAAATCAGGGTATCCATAACCACCAATATAACTGTTTCTATTGCCATTTGGGCAGGAGATGTGCCCCATCCATACTGTCGGACGTTTCTGGTCTTTAATGTCTTGTTCACAAACATGATGGCGTGCCAAGTTTTCCGCCACACCAAGTTTGGCAACTTCAGAGAGGACACGTACTACACGCAGCCTCCGGTATCTCACCCCGGGCTTGATCTTGAAGATGGAAAAACAAATGTGAAATCTCAAATTCGCTTTGTGTCTTTCAATTCAACACAGACCGAAACTGACGAATCGAACACGAGTCAAAACGAGTACGTACTGAAAAAAGGGGAAGTGTAAGAAGTTGCTGGTGGCACTATAACGGAGAAAGCAAAGTCGCAAGGGAGAATACTAATTTCGCGGCCGCTGTATGATACTCCCATATTCACTGACTGTTGTATATGGCAGTGTGATAGTATCTTTGGATGATCTGTTTTCCAGCATGTGCATTTAACAATGGACCATGCCATTTGCGTACAAGAAAAGCTAGGAATAGGACTGGTAGGCTATGAATGCCGTCATGTGGGACCTGGGTGATGTTCCGAAGACGTCGCTAAGCTGTTTCTTGTCCTTCAGCTCATCTGAAACGCTTCAAAGTTTGATTCAAAGCTCCAAAAGATATCAAGGTCGCAGTTATTGATGATGAGTCCGCAGTTTCACGAAGCCTAGCCGTGATTGCCGGACAACCTTTACCAGCACGTTTCTCTCCTCCGCACCAGACGTCTATGAAGGATTGTTGGGGGCAGAGAATATCACGATACCAGTAACTGCTCTCTATCTATAGTGGTCAATCCTGTGTAAACAGTTCCTCAGCAATGCCCATCTCGACTTAGTGTCAACTTTGCTTCATCCAGAATAAAACAGGACGAGACAGGGCAAAAGGCCGATCATCGGCGATTGCCGAACAAAGAAGTCCTTAGGTAACTGCCCCTTCATTTGTGCCTTCATTTCTGTTCAGCCTTTTCTCCATGTCGCGTTGTAGTCACCGGACAAGAGTCTTTAATAATAAAATATCCAGATGGACGCCGACACACCGGACGCAAGCGAGTAGATCGCAAAACGCGCACTTCATACTCTTCCGCACACTGAGGACTGGCCTTGGCATACAACACAGCAACGGGAGGTGTTATAGATGTGGGAATGAAGATCATATGGTGTTGGAGTCCAGAGTGGCTGCAGTGGACTAGGGCTATTGCAACGCAGGGCAGTAGATGCGCGGGGTCTGGGGGCACGGCCGAGGTGAGTTGGACTGCTTGCACCAGTGAGTTTGAAAGAAATCGGAGAAAGCTCAGGTGAGGATCTCTGCGGCTGCAGATATAGGTACGCCGCTAATTGAAGAACATTCTGTGTCTTCGGACTCAGGCACGAGCACGGCAAGGAAAGAATGCTATTGGTACTGGTATTCCGTTTGGAAAGTGGTTTTGGAGGCCGTCAGCGAAGGTGACGTAGGTAAGTTGAGATGGCGGCTTTTCATTCGGTTCTTCAGCATATTCTTCCACTTGCTCAGGCGACGTTTGGTGATCAGCACATTCTAGAGATTAAATATTCTCCGTTCGTGTGGTATCCATTGATCAACCTTTCTTACTTTTTGACTTCCATGCTGCTACGTGCCTAACAATGGTATGTATACACATGAATTCGCCATTATTGAAGGTTTGTGCAGATATGGACAAGGCCAAGGTGGCGCTTCAGAGCTTTTATATCACCGACGCAAGTTTAGACAAGAAGGCGTGAGCTAGATGCGCAATGGGATTGTGACAATCAATGGCCATTAACCAAAAATACGATAAGAGTACGGACCTATGAATCAATGACCCAAGAGCCTGTCAATCTTTTGACTTGATATCCTTGTTCAGACAATGATTGATTCGACACGTTTACTAGGATGAGGCAGCGAATTTTATGTAAATATGTACAGCAGTGACATAGCCAGCTCAGTGTATCAGCACATGCCATTCAGAGTTCGAGGCAGTGATTTTGAGCATTTCGCTTGGTGTCATCAAACTAAAAATTATTGTCTTGAGGCATATACGCCAATGAAAAAAGTGGAATATGACACAGGACTCGTAACGGCAAACAGTTTAGCCTTATCCTCAAACCTGTGAACAGCGACAAGGACAAGTGCAACAAGCAACAAGCAACAAGCAGAAGCAAAGCAAAATGCAAGTCCTCTAACCTTAGATATACCTCGTAGGAGTAACAAGTTTTAAATGAGAGTTTTGCAAAGAGACAGCGAAAATGCTAATCACGACTAAGCGACTATTGAACGCCAGAGACAGTACCGGCCCATTACTTATTGAACTCGCAATTAACTTGTTCATAGTTCTGAATGCATCACTGTATGTAAAGGTGAGTTCACGAAATTGAGTACTTAGCTTTATCTCGCGGAAGTCGCCGGGTGAGCATGACTAGGAAATAAATATCCTATCAGAAATCGCTTTACTCGCCTCGCATCATTCAGCGTGAGGTGTGTATGTCACTTACAACGACTAGTGACATTGATTCATTGCATCCTAAGGCTCCTCGACAAAGTCTATGTCAATCAGTATCCCACGCTTCTTCCACGTTCGGTGGCCGATTTCATCGCATGATACATAACGCTGCATCCCGAAGAAGCATTTGGCTATGTACATCTAAGCTTTGCATCAAATTATGCGATGTCATCGACTGAAGACCAGCCGGGGATCGATCGGAGGGGAATCATCGAGATATTACAATCGGGTGAGTGGTCTTTCCTACAGAGTAATTTCTTGAGATAGTGGGACGAAGGAAACGCACGGAGAGCGGAGAGCCGTCAACGCGCCCGCGTCAACGGCGGGGAGTAAGTATAGATTAGATAGCGAATAAGGCATATACTTGGTGATGTGGTGAGTTTAATTGTGATTTGTCATGGAGCGATTTCATGTGTTCATTGACTGCCGAGGTGATGTGTGAGCCTGCATGATCTGACTTGGATGGTCTCCACGGCCAGCATGGTCTCGTCTCAGGCGAGTTGTCCGAATGAGTAGTCGAATACGACTTGACTAGGAAAAGTATCATCGTCATCGTCTATGGCCAGCCTCACCATGACCGTCGTCGCTTGGAGGATTGCCTTGGCAATAGCCAATCCACTGTCCATCGCGACAAAATCGCGTTCACGTGTTGCGTTATCGGCCCGGGATGGATCCATACCGCCACAGATCGATCTCCTCAGATTGAGTCCTTGATGTTCCTCTAATCGTCTCCATGAAGCTTCAGAAGGTATTGTATACCAGAGCCTCTCACGTTACATGAGTGTAACGATGAACGTGTGAAGGAGATGCACAAAAGGCGACGATGACGTCAGGTGATGTTGACACTACTCTTCTGAGAAGTTCCTTTGGGCAGCTGACCGTTATGGTGATGACTGCATTTTCTCACCCCCACAGCATATATAACACCGCTCCTGTTTCCCTGTTTCCCAGTAATCAACTACCATGGTCCATACCTTCACACACGAGTGGAATACCCCCGTTTTCAAGGGCAAGACGTCCTTCCCTACTGGCTTGTTCATTAACGGCCAGTTTGTCGATGGATCTGATGGAACAGAGATCGAGTGAGTGATGTCGTCGACTCGTGGCGATTCTTACTGATTTGTTTGATCTCCGTAAGAGTGATCAATCCGAGTGCGATGAGAATTTGACTTCAAGGTCGAGCTGTGCTAACGCGTGTTGATGCTTTAGCAAATGGCAAGGTCATCACCAAGGTCTCAGAGGCAACGAAAAAGGATGTGGATATCGCTGTCGCTGCTGCAAGGAAGGCCGTTGAGACTACCTGGGGGCTCAATGTTTCCGGCGCGATGCGTGGTGAATTGCTCAATAATCTCGCGAACCTGATGGAGAAGAATAAGGCAGAGCTGGCGGCGCTTGAGGCGTTGGACAATGGTACGCGATAGATCGCGTACTCGTTATGTAAATTATTTCTTTTTTTCTGACCATTCCTGCAGGAAAAACTTATGATTGGGCTTTTGGAACGGATCTGACGTTCGGCATCAGCGTCATTAAATATTACGCTGGTTGGGCTGATAAGGTCCACGGCCAAACTATTGAGGTTTGTTCATATGCAATCATGCAAGTGCTCACCTACATGCTTAACAGACTGACGAGAGAAAACTTATTTACACTCGACATGAACCGATTGGTGTTGTAGTAAGCTCGCTTATTCGCTACTTCCTTTTGACGTCATTGATAGCACGATCTTAGGGACAAATTCTCCCATGTACGTGTTATTCTTAACATATCAATTGGAGATCCACTTTAAATTTACATTCACTTGACTAAATTCAGGGAACTTCCCTCGTAAGTGCTTAACTACCGATCAGTGATAGTAGAATCCGATCCCAACCCCATTAGTTCTCCTCTTGACCTGGAAGATTGGTCCCGGTGAGTATTCGCCGCACTACTTCGCTATCCTTCTTACTCATCTTTCCTTCCCAGCACTGGCAACTGGGAACTCCATCGTTCTCAAGGTCCGCTCCACTAATTCTTCTTCTTTCCACCACCTGATCCTCTCCTTCCAGCCTTCGGAATTCACACCTCTCACCGCCATCCGCTTGGGCCAGCTTATTCAGGAAGCCGGCTTCCCGCCGGGAGTCGTGAACATTATCACAGGCTACGGTCCTACCGCCGGCACCGCCATCAGCGAGCACCGCGACATTGACAAGGTGGCGTTCACAGGCAGTACGCTGGTGGGAAGGAAGGTGATGGAGGCTGCTGCGAAGAGCAATTTGAAGCAGACCACGCTCGAGCTCGGCGGTAAGAGTCCCAATATCATTTTCAATGATGCGGATGTGGAACAGGCGGTCAACTGGGCTGCGCACGGCATCTTGTGAGTTCGTGTAGGAGTTTAGAGGAAGTTAGCTGATGCGGTCGAAAGTTGGAACCACGGACAGGCGTGCTGCGCGGGATCGAGGATCTTCGTTCAGGCCGGCATCTACGACAAGTTCCTGAAAATGTTCACGGAAAAAGCCAGGTCGATCAAAGTGGGCGATCCCTTCCTCAAAGAAACCGACCAAGGTCCCCAAGTTTCCCAGATTCAATACGATGTAAGCGTTCCAGAGACTTTGCTCTCATCACTCACGTATATCTGTACCAGCGCATCATGGGATACATTAATTCCGGCAAGGCGCAAGGTGCCACGGTACACCTGGGTGGTGACCGCCACGGCACAGAGGGATATTTCATCAGCCCGACGATCTTCACGGACACGAAGCCCGATATGAAGATTGTCCAAGAAGAGATCTTCGGGCCTGTTGGTGTCGTGATTAAGTTCGAGGATGAGGAGGATGTCCTCAAGCAGGCAAATGACACTGGTGCGTCTCCTGTCTTCCTTCCCTACAGTCCGTTAATGGGTTATGGGGCATGTATAGTGTACGGTCTCGCGGCTGCTGTGTTCAGCCAGAACATCAACCGCGCGTTGGAGACGGCGCATAAACTCAAGGCTGGGACTGCATGGGTCAACTGTGTCAACCAGCTCCATCCGAATGTGCCCTTTGGTGGATACAAGCAGTCTGGTATTGGTCGTGAGCTTGGAGAGTATGCTATCCATCAGTAAGTCCCTGTGTTAATCGGGAGAAAGGATGGATGCTGAATGGTATGGCAGCTACACCAACGTGAAGGCCGTGCATGTGAACTTTGGCTTTAAGCAATAGTTAAGCTGCGATAAGGATATGGCAAGTTTTTGGTGAGGACACTTCTTCAGTGGTGTATTATATTCATATGTATGTTGACAAAAATAAACATTGGTTTGCGATTCCTGAGATATGATCCTCAAAATGAATGATTACGAGCCGGGAATGTTCTTTGGTCATGTTCGAAAAGTAAGTGTCATTTTTAACTTGGAAAAAGTAGCGTTCGACTTTTCGAGCTTGGCTTGGGAATAATCGAGGCAAGTCGGCACAATATGTCCCGCAAAACCACAACATATTAAGGTTTGATTTGAATCAGCTACTGAAGAAAGGGCGATTGTATCGTCATGCCCTTCAACATAGCATGTAGCCGTTGATTCAACTGCGTAGATGGCAAATGATGAATTGTAATTCGCGAACTGGATGGTTGCATAGTGATAGGAAGGTTTCATGCAGAGACAAATTGCAATTGCTAGCGGAGTAACGTTTTATTGTGTTATCAATAGCGACAGAAAATCTTGAGACGCGATGGTGCCCGTGGTATATGCGTGGAGAGGGCTATATCCTAGAACACAGCCAGCGCCGTCATCCATCTTCCACAAATACTTCTGAAAAAAGCGGTATTCACCGTTAGCTCTGACTAATCAATTTTCGGAACGCGACGTGATGAGAAAAAAATATAAGTATCACCGGACCGGAAAATTCCCTGTTATAGAGCACTTTTCGTAGTTGCTGGCCAGGCCATGTCGGTCGAACAACGTCATAGCTTTCACGCTCATTTTATACCCCGATGCTGGCATGCACAAAAATTTTTCACCATTGAATCCGACCATGTATCCCTTTGGTATCCCTGACATGCCTCTGCTGATGGCCTCGGAGACTCGGAAACCTTCATATGTCCATCACTGTTTGCTGTGCTTTGAGGTTAAAGCACGAGTGGCGGGATCTTACAGCGCGTCGCTAGCTGGAAGGATTGACCGGGCGGAATAACAAGTCGAAATCGGAAGAGTCGGCTATGTCTTGTGCAGTCATAACTCATAAACTTGGAAAAACAGTGCATTACCTTGAACGAGTAGGAGACTCGGAGCCGAATCTTTTGTCCTTGAGCTTTGAAGATCCGTATATCTAGGCGAATCTTGTTCTAGAAACAGCTGGATACTTTGGTTTCACTACATAATAATCAATTCCTGTTCGACCTTGCTTTCACCAAGAAAATCATTTAGTGTGTGGCCAGATTATCGACCTCGCAACACCTCATCTTTCATAGACTTGTACAGGTCTACTTGGGGTTTTAATGTAATGTTTAAACGCAAGAACGCAAATTCGGTGTCTTCCAAATGATATCAAGCATCAGTGACATTCTTCTGTGGCATAGTGAAATACATGCGATGTATGTTGAAATACAATCTAGCAAGGATCTTCCCCATACTTCAAACCAAGATGCCAATATGTTAGCGCATCAATTTGGCTGGGATCGTAATCACGCGACGAATATGCCTTCTCGACAAAAGCTCTCATCTGTACCCTCTTTTCTTCTGGGATACTTGTCAAAGGCGGTGGTGCCGCAGACTGCCCCTCCAATGAATCTTCCTCCGTGTATTGGAACTTTGAAGAAGGTCTCCGTCTGAAGTATATTGAAATATCTGATCCTTCGATGGGCTATCGCAATGATCAGACAATTGCTTAAGATGAAGAAGCATAGAGACAAACTTCGTCAGGAAAGTGCGCTGAGTCACCGGCGGCTCTAATACGCGCCGTCTCAACTTCAATATAACGCTGCCTTACTCTCTCAAACTGCAGCCTTTGCAATATCATTGCTTCCCGGCTCTCTCCACAGGGTACGCTTGCCGTTGGTCCAGTCCTAGACTCAATAGACATCGTTTTACCATCCACGTACCCTTTGCTCGTAATCTTTAGTGCACGATCCTTGTGGCTGATGGGCCGAAGGCCTTCCGGGTAAGTTTCGGACGCACAACTCGAGGGCTCGGACTCTTCGAAGTCCATATCTTCGGGACCTTCCTCTGGCTCTTGGTTGTTTGGGCACTCTTCCTCGTCGTTTCTTCCATCAGGCTCGTCCCTCTCAACATCATAATCGTGGTAAAATCCGGGATACTCATCGCCATATAGATTCTCCTCTTCGTACATATCTTCTTCTTCAACATAGCGGCCTCCCTCTGCTGAGCTCTCACATTCCTCGGGGCTGTCGATGCCAGTCTCGCATTCCCTATCCTCGTAGAAGCCATGGTATGTGTCTACAGGTACCTCGTCATACCAATCTTCTTCTTGGATATAGTGCTCTTGCGCTCGGTCATCCTCTTCCTCGTCAACTTCAATGTTTTCAGGTTCTCTATCGAAGTATTCATCAGGCGGAGGCAGCGTGGCCGGGAAGACGAAACCGTTGATGTTGGTAGTCTTGTGAGTTCCTGGGAATCCCACACGAGCAGGAGGTATATTGATATTGTTTATTGAATGGTCGAAAATGTCGGTGATCGTAGGCAATAGCGATGGTACAAATTGGAAAGGTATCGGGCTCTCGCGGATCCTCAACTCCTCGAGGCTTGCAAAAGTACTGACCGAAAGAGCAGTGATATATGATATAGCTGACTCAGACGCGTCAAAGAGTTCCTCGGCTTCGGGTAGGGAAAGATGATCTGTGTCATGGTCGTGCTCTCTGTCGCTGTTTCCGCATATGTACCTTTCATCGGCTGTAACAGAGTCGGGTCCCTGTAGGATATTGGGATGTGTGGCTCCCTCCTCAGGATCCTCGTTCTCGTCATCCTCCGAGCTGCCATTCATAGCGTTGCTTGCATTCTCAAAAAGAGTAGTGCCTTCTTGACCGAATTCTTGCTCATTGCGTGCCCTCCTTGCATGCGCGTTACGGAACGTCTGTATTAAAGCTCCAATGACACCATATACCATTGCCGCGCTCAAAATACTATGCACTGACGAAGTGGTAGTCGGCTTTGGAATAATCGCGTCGTCTTTCGAAGGGCTGTACGGCGGTCGGGCCCTCGACCAAGCCATGTTGGATGTGATGGTGTCGTTGAAAGGACTGCTCTGCATCTCGTCGTTCCGGCGGAGGAAAGGACAAACTTTAGAGGCCCAGGTTGACGAAGCTTGCGAGGCGGTTTCTATTTTGTGTATAAGCGCCTGCCTGAGTTCGCGTAGCTCATCCGTCGCGTATAGAGTCATTGGCATGCACTTGGAACCCAGGTTTCTCATGCCAATATCAAATACTGGACGTGGTGGATGCTCGTTGTTTATCCACATCATCTCATCGTAGAGCTGAAGCAAACTTTGGTCGAGCCAGACTAACGCACAATCAACGACTTTCTTGAAGTTCACTGTAATTTGGTTGGATATGTTGTTGAGGCGATGAGAGAGGGAGTTGATAATGCGTCTCAAGGGAGCGGAGGACAGTTTTCCGGTGAGCCTCATGACACCCGCAAGGTAGAGAATCCCCAGGAGCAGAATTTCCCATGGACCAGGGTCTACTGGAGGCGACGGAGGGTCTTCGACGTCCGAGTCACCGGATGGATCGTCTGGATCATCCGGGTCATCATCTTCATCGTCACTGCCGTCGTCGCTTTCGTCTTCGTCTTCAGAAGAACTATCTCTGTCGTCATCAGAGTCCCCGTCCCCGTCCTCTTCGCCTTCGTCATCATTGTCAGCCGGCAAATCGTCTTCATTAGGGTTTGGGCTTGGCGGGGAGGGCGGCTGGGGTGTATCTCGTTCCTTTCTGCTAGGCGGGGTGAGTGGTGTAAAGATGGTACCACTTTTCCTTCTAATGTAGGTTGAGCCTAATAGATGTATAAACAAAGGCGGATTACCGATTGATTCTCAAGCTCACCGGCGAAAACCAGCATACCAAGCATAACAAGAATCAGGCTGGCCAAAAGAGGCCTCGCCGTGGCGGAAACATCCGGATAATCAGAAGAAAGGGTAGGGGTGGGGGTGCACGGAATCGTTGGTGTAGGAACAAAAAGAGGGTGGACTGGTGATGATGATGGGCTCGCCTTACGTGCCACAGTCAGCCAGGGGGAAGGGCTCGCAGGAAGGAAACCTTGTGCGAGCTGAAGGGCGAATGTGAGAACGGAAAAAGCGATCGGGAAGCTCCCGACGCTGAATGAATATTTGCTGTATGCTAAAGTGTTCATGTTATTGCAGATGTGGATGTGAACGGGTTCAATGATGTGTTGCTGACTTGTATAAGTATGGACGATCGTACTTTCCACGCGGTCGGACCACATAATCACGTTATCGTGTTCACTCTGATCATGATTCATGAAGCTCTGTGGCGAGAAAGTTCTGCAATTGAGATTTTCATCGGAAAAGTCTTGACCGAGACCTAGTCGTACTTCTAGCTCTGTCTTCAAATTCTTCGCCAACAAGTCAAGATATCAGCATCAGTACGGCGAAGTTCTGCTTGAATTGGAAGCACAGTCCAACCACTTTTCAGCCTGCTCTCCTACATGCTGCTCATCAGAGAAATGCCATCAAGTGTTCTTCAGCCCAAGTGATCTGTATTTTCATTGCTCGTTGCAGACGGGAACTTAGACCCTACTGGTTGCGAGTCAGGTCTTCTGATTGATGAACATTTCAGCACTCACCAAACCAGTTACTATAGCGTCATTCTCATTGTCTCACAAACATTTTCCGACTTGGATGGGCAATACGTCTTGCATAGTTGGTCAGGTGCAATTCAATTTCAAGAGGTTGATATCCAGTCAACGCCGGGAGTGGAACGCTTAATCTGTGAAAAGGCAGCTGGAAGTCCTTTTGCAACACGACAAAGAGTTGATCGCCAGTCGAAGACACGATATGGAAAGTACGCAAAACCTAGGATAGACCAAAGCTTAGAATTTTTAGCTTACTTATTAAATCACGAGATCAGTGGGCCCATCAGAAAAACTCTCACGTTTCAACCCTCTCGAACGACTTAAGCCAGGGCGGCGTTGAAGGAAACAGTTCATATCGGACCTATGGAGCGCGCAAGAGCTTCTCAGCCGAGCAAAGACAGTGCTCTTTATGATGCTTTTTTTAGCATGTCTATCAGGAGACGCGCACAAACTTGAAGATCAATCATGCAAATCCATGTCTCGAAGAGGCAGTATTTGAAGACATGTATCTGGAAGAAGTAGACCATCCCAACTCGAAAAAGGTCTTTCTTTCCCCTGCTATCTGAGCCTGTAACGACAGATCATTAATATATCTTCGGGTGACGATATACATTCTATAAAATGTTTGTTCTGTAGAAATACAGTTCAATACCTGTACGTCTTTCAAGTTGGGGAGTATTCAGTTGCGAGGGCGAGAAAAATACTGACGTGAGTTTCTCGAACTCCTTTACAGTAGCGTCAGATAGACACTTGTCGACTTGTTCATACTGATGGATAAACCATTGACCGTGACTTGACATTCCTGGGGCATGCAAGAGCAACTCTTGTGGCATCGTTGGGTATTTTTGTAACTAGTAAGTTTTGAAGAGTATAACGGTTACTTCCGTTGGCACTGATATCTCTAGACTATATTTTTCTCTGCATTCAAGTTGCCTTTATCCTTACAGTGGTAAGTGTATTTTTCTCCATGAGATACGCATGGGTCTATTCTAAACATAGGATTTTTGTTTATAGCCACAGGGGTACGGGTTATGACACAGTGTACCATATGGCATGCTAGAACGACACAAGATGCTCCATGCTGCTCTTCGCCCCTGAGGTCTTTGAGGACACCATTTACGACATTCGACATCATAGTTCCATTTCATGAAGATTAAAATAGCTTATCCTATTATCCGATTACTGACCGCCGAGTATCTATAAAAGAGGCTAGGGTTCTCATCGCTTATTCCTCGTGCAGCCGATAGCACCGAAAAACAGATCCGACAAGGTAGTATATTTCCGTACAGCACGGGAGCCCACTAAATTGTTAAGATCAGGGAGTGCTCTTTCTCCACAAAAATAAATCACGTACCTTGAACACTCGGGATACGGTACGGCTCGTCGCGTCTCCTGACCATGATAACCCGCCACTTCGACGTGCTTGTACGTGGCTCATGTTGTTATTTCCTGTATCTCCCAATCATATATCGAGTTTACTTACCTGTCACGCAAGATGTAAAGCATGGTTCAGTGGACCTTGTGCTTCACAACAGGCATTGGCTCGGTGATACTATTGGAATTTGCATAGTATATAAGCCCCCCTAGAAATCTGTGGATCGGTAGGAATCTGTAGTCGATGTCTCCTTCATTCTGCTTACTCGTTTCTCTAATCTATGTGTCGATAACCGCGACACTAGGTGCGCCATCCACATCTAATTATGCCACACACGCTGTTAGAAGTGTTGGCCGTGGCATTGAAATCGAGGTCTATCACCCAGCCTCTACGTTTGAGGTATCTATGTTTTGTTTTCAGACTACACGCCCTTCGTCTGACTTCTGGTACTAGACTTACGGTCAAGGCATTGAGCACCCTCTACAAAGACGCGACAATCCTAATGTCACACTTGATGCCTCTTCCGTCGCTTTTGTGCAGCAGCGCCTGGGGGTCAACGCATCATCTGTTTCTTTCAGAAGTGGATTCTCTGGAGAAGTAGCGAAACACGCCTATATTCAGCAGACTCATGTTAGTCAAGGAGATAAACAGACAACACCGAATGGCTGATCATCATCAACTTTAGGATGGAATTCCCTTTGCTAATGCAGTCGCTAATGTCGCTTTCAACCACGACGACAAGGCGAGTACATGTGTATCGTAATTTCCAGAAAAGTTGATCCCACAAAAAACGTTCAAGGTCGTGGCGTTTGGCTCATCATTTGTCAAGCCAAGTGAGTAAAGAAAGAAAGAAAAAAGATAAGCAGACTAATAATCCTCACAGCCTCGATTGCCTCTTCGACACCGTCCGTCTCGCTCTCGGACGCAATCTCCAAAGCCGAAGAGTCTCTGCTCGGGACCTACAACAACCACCCGACTACGATCCAATACGTCGTAAAAACTGACGGGACGGCTGCACTCGCGCACGCGATACAAATCCAAAACGAGACGGCCGTGACATTCTACGAAGCATTTATTGATGCCCATTCTGGGGATCTGATACATATCACGGATTATAAGTCTTTTGCGTCGGTGGGTGCATCTTTGCTCTGGTGCCCGCTGTGCCGCGTACTGAGGATGGGCTGCGCAGTACCGCGCCCTGCCTATCCAGGAGGAGCTCCCCACGCAAGGATTCGAGACGATCGTTGACCCTCAAGACATGCTTGCGTCTCCGGATGGCTGGCACACGGTAGATGGCCTGACATACAAGTGAGTAACTGTCCATTCGTCTCGCTATCCCCGACAGATAAATAACACGATTTTTGTTCTAGTGCTACAAGGTGATGTGGTGGCACAACCGTTTTCTTGGTATTACTCACCTTCGAAAACAGGGGAAACAACGCCTTATCTTATTCGGGCGGCGTCACCGACCTCTCGGCCCCGTCGTCTCCAGTGCTCGACTTTATCTATATTCAGAACCCCAACGTTGAGCCCACTGTCGCGCCCAATGTCGACGCAGCTCGTGTGAACACTTTTTATGTTGTCAATACGCTTCACGACGTGTGGTACAGGTAACGGAACCACCCCTCTCCCATGTCCAGAAACTAAACGAATTTTTTCGTAGATACGGATTCACAGAGGCATAGTATTGTTTTCGATTGAACAAACTGGTGATTGACAACGCTTTATACATAGGCCGCGTTCAACTTCCAAGCTGATAACTTTGGGAAAGGCGGGCTGGGGAATGATTACGTGACGATAGCCGTGCAGAGCGATGCGGGACTGGACAACTCTGATTTCCTAACACCTCCCGAGTACGTTTGTCTCATACCCTCCCCATCAAGTCTTGATGACCTCACGTTTGTCTTCCCAGTGGGCAATACGGACAAATGCGTGAGTATACGTTCAATACCTGGACCGATCTACCGGCTTATTCGGAGGAAGATATGTACCTGTGGGACTACACGTCTCCGGAACGTGACGGCGCGCTCGAGAACGACATCATTACGCATGAAAACACGCACGGGATGACGAACCGTCTCGTCGGAGGGGGCACGGCGGCGTGTCTCCAGACACTCGAGGCTGGTGGACTTGGGGAAGGTACGTCTGTTCGATGTGCACCCGGGTCATGCTTGCTGATGGGAGATTGGGGCGTTGATAGGATGGTCCGATGGCATGGCAGAGTATGTTCCACGTCCACGTCAACATCGTCCTTGACTTTATCCCGTCGTTTTCTTCTTTTCTTCTTGTTTTGTTTTTGAGATGATTAAATTATTGCAGCTGGGCCGAACACAACTCGAGCGCGCTCCCCGATTACATGATGGGCCAATATGTGATCAACTTTACACTCGGGATACGCGGGTACCCATACTCGACTAACAAGTTGCGTGTACATCCTATATTATCCTCACTCACACTGACTTTTCCAATCCTTCATATAAAAGCAAAACCAACCCACTGCGCTACTCCTCTCTGCAAAGAGATGGCGAAGTCCACGGTGCGCCTTCTCCCTCACAATAAAAGAAAGAAATCTCACTCGCCCTCAACAGTGATCGGCGAGGTCTGGGCCAACATGCTGCACAATGTCTACGCGGCGCTCGTCACCGCGCACGGGTGGTCCGCGAGCGTGCGGACGGACCCGAGCGGATCCGAGGGGAACGTCGTGTTCCTCCACCTATTTATCGACTCGCTCTCGCTCGTGCCTTGTAATCCCACGTGTAAGTCCCTCCTTTCTAGTTCGAGTGGGGGTTTGAGCGCTAACACGCCGGTAGTCCTCAATATAAGAGATGCGTGGATACAGGCGGACGTGAACCGGTACGCCGGCGCGAACAAGTGTATCCTATGGGACACGTTTGCGAGCCGGGGCATGGGTGTTAATGCGGCGGATTATCAGGATTCGACTGTGGTCCCGGACGGGTGTTAGAGTGTAGATAGTCGTTTCGTACTAAATATGTGTATGTATATGTGTTCGTGATGAGTCAATTGTGCGTCGGGTGACATCACACCCTGACCCTTGGAATAACCTATTCTGTATGGGCTGTTGCTTGCAATCACCGTACTGCCTGGCCGTTCAAATTATAAATACATTTGTCGATCTTACACTTACATTCGATTCCAACAATCTGCCATTGGAACGGAAATGTGGCACTTCGTCAATCATCACCGGTAACTTTGTAAAAAAAAGCCCATGCATCTTGGTTTTTCCTTCCTTTTGTCTGTGCCTGGACCAGTCTTTTCGTCAATACACCAGATCCCCAATCCTTTTTCCGATTCTTTTTTCATTCTTCTTTTCGAACCCACAAAGATTGACTTGGACCTGAGGAGAGATTTTCCTGTCCTACTGATTATCCAGAAATAGCTCGACAAAAGTATTGGTGAAACTAGAATTTAGAACAAGCACGCTATAAACATACACCACAGGAACAGATACACAAGGGTCTGATGATCGGGGACCGCGTGTATCTTTAATCACCTAATCACAATGACTCACAATGACAATAATTGCCTCGAGGTTTGGGCGTGTAACCAACAGAAAAGAGACTTAAGAAGCTTAGAAGCCGGTTCGTACATTTCTATTCCCAATGTCTGACTCGTCGCCCGCAGACGTCAAGGGGCCAACAAGCGTCACGCTCTATGGAGTCCTCGCCATTCCTGTGCTGACAAACTGTCACACTTTCACACCCGACACCACATTCAAGGAAGCGTCGAGAAAAACCTTCCAACCAATAACCGAGCGTTTCTCCAATTTAACGGAAATGCAGCCAGAATACAAGGAACAGTATACGTCTGCAAGTATCAGTTCCTGTAAGTCTGCTTTGCTTTAAATGAATGACTCATTTTTGACCAATCACTCTCAAGTTGAGGATAAGCGCCTTCGGGACCTTGTATCTGACCAACATCCGCTCCCCGTCACCATTGTACGAACACTCGCGAACTCCAATTTTCTGGATAAGATGGCGGCTGATGCCACTGCTGGACGGCTCGCCTTAGCTGAGAATGTTCTGCTAACAAATCAGGTGGAACAACAGCCTCAGGGTGGGAGTAAGAAAGGGAAGAAGAAAAGTGCGCATTCTCCATTTTTCTTTCACCATTTGTTGACAGCTAAATGTTGTCTTTTCACAGAGAAGACCGCTGCGGCTGCGCCTGTGGACAGTGTTCCGACTTCACATGATGACCTCTATCAGCTAGTATATAATCTTCAACAGCAATTGGGAGAAGTGAAAGAACAGAACGTCGAGCTGGCGTCTAAAGCCGATCGTTTCGAGGGAACACAAAAAGTACGTCATCAATTATCACTGGTTCCATGTCAGCTAGTACCTCAGGTCAATAATTTCCAACAGGAGCTAGCAGAAATGAAAGAAGAGAACAGGCAAGAGCGCGAGAAGAACAGGCAAGAGCGCGAGAAGAACAGGCAAGAGCGCGAGAGGAACGTCGAGCTGGCGTCTAGCCTCCAAGAAGTGAAAGAAGAGAACAGGCAAGAGCGTGAGAGGAACGTCGAGCTGAAGTCTCAAGTTGATAACCTCAAGGTAGATCAAAAGGTATGTCATCAGTTATCACTGGTTCTCTGTGGTTTCTTTACCTTTTTCTGTGACAGTCA